>VUQG01017304.1:11789-22201 GCA_015106755.1 Etia nguti
TCAGCCGGTGAAGAACATCACTCAGAAACCTTCGAGTCGCCTCGGTGCGGTGGAGCCGCTTCAGACTCGAAACTGAATTCGTGTCTTCTTCTTCTGTTTGTAGTTCTGGAGGTCAGACGCCTCGCAGAGACCTGGAGAAGCAGCTGACTGGAGAGGAGAAGTAAGTTCTCGGGCATCTGGGGTCAGGGGGCGGGATTTGTGTCATAACTTCCTCCTCTGTTGTCTGGCATTTTGTGCCGTGTTTCGGTGTTTAAATTCCACCCTCATTAACCTGAACGCCTGCTCCCGGCAGAGCTCTGCGGCCCGGAGACCCCGGATTCTGCGCCCGGGCTCGAGTCCCGATGCCGTCGAACAAAGACTATGTGGTTCGACCCAAATGGAACGTGGAGGTGGACTCCAGCAGGGTGAGTCATCACACGGGCCAATAGTGTGTGCTTCAGGGCGTGGATTCACTTAACTAAACAGCAGAGCGCCCCCTTTAGGCACTAGTGAGAGGTGTCCAAACTTCTCAGATTATCTGATTAATGTTTGAACATCAAGGATGAAACAGTCCTGTGAAATATCCACAGCTGATGTAGATAACTTTATTCTTTATTCTAGACCAGAGTGTAACATTTGGTTTCAGTTGTTTTTATGTATTAATAATTAGCCGAACAAATTATTTACTCACGATGTACAAAATGAATAATAAATACAAAATTAAACAAATATATTTTTAAAACTCTAAATATCAAATGTTTTTAATGAATAAAAAAATATAAATAACAGTAAATAACTTTTATATATAAACAGTCAGTTTTCTGAAGTGTTAATAAAGTTGAAACAAACACAGAAATCAGGTTAATTTCTGGTTGTATTTGATTGTAAAGCTCTGGTCCTCCTGAACAAGGAGCTACCTGCTGTCAGTGAGAGTCAGGTCAGGAGCTGAGCTGTGATTGGTCCTCTGTAGAGCGGCTATAAGAAGGCCATCAGCCTGTTGGAGAAGCACAAACGGCGTTTCGCCGAGCAGAGAAAATTGGGGCGGCCGCAGGGAGCTGTGAAGATCAGCATAGAGGGAAACCGAATGCCTCTGTAGCTCCCCTGCTCCCCTGCAGGGGGCAGTAAGTCTGTCTGCATGGCGTGAAGAACCTGACTCACCTGCAGTGTGCAGATGTACAGGGAGGCAAAGTTATCCAACCCCCAAACAGAGTTCACTGAATAGAGCGAAGAGCACACTTCAGTTATTCAGACCTTTGACTTCCATCGTAACGTCAGACATTTACCAGTCACCCTGTGAAAGCGTCTGATCCTGTCATAACCAAGGGCCGAACCCTTAGCTTTCACAAACTAATGTAATCCAATGTCCCACTGGAATGATCAGAGGTTGTGTGACCTCATATGCAGTGATGGGGGTTGAATCATTTTCCTTCCTGCTGTATGAACACAGCTCAGGGCGTCGCACTGTGACCTCTGACCCTAATAAATACCAAACTGCTCCTTTTCATGCACTAGAGAGAGATAATCACTAGGAGACAGGAATTAATGTTCCACAGGTGAGAGGTTGTGCAGTGTGTACACAGTACAGGACAGTGTACCTAAAAAGGCGGTTATGAAGGCTGAAGTTTGCATGGCTTCATCAAATAAAATACATTTACTGTAGAAATAAGTCAGCTGACACGGAGGAAGAAATGTTCTCACTTTGATTTTATATGGAATCGCCCACATGTCAAGCAGCACCCATCAGCAGGCTTCCAGAAGCTGTCCAATCAGAAGATAGATTTTCAGGGAGGAGGGGGTTAAGTTATAGGAATTAAAGCAGCTTGTTTCACACAGGGTAAACTGAGGGGTCGGAATGAGACAAAAAAAGCTTATTTTGAACTGTAAATGGATCGTCTTTAGAACGGTCTCTTCCCATCTGATGACTCTAAACGAGGCGTTTGTGAAATGTCTTCCTGCATGAGCAGTGAAGTGTGCTAAATAAACTGGTTCTCTTTGTGTTGTGTTACCTCAGTGTGTGGTTAGAAGATGTAAACCCTTTAACTTCCTGTTCTGTAATGTTTTGTCCCGTGTGTCTGTCTGCCTCCAGGGTCCGGTGAGGAAGAGTTTGTCCCGTGTTGATAAACAGATGCGTAGATTTGCTGACATCCGACGCCTGACGAAGACGGGTCACGCTGTCAAAATCAGCGTGGAAGGCAATCGAATGCCGCTCTGATTTATTTTTTTCTGCTCTAAACTCAGTAGGATTTATCGTTTTTACTCTTTAATGTTTTGTTTCTGAACAAACCCGCAGCTTTGCCCTCCTCAGGTCCAGCTCTGCCTTACTGAATAAAGGGGCTGAGGTCAGACCATGTTGGCTTCAGTCGAAATGTGTTATCTGCTGTAAACTTGTCTGTTCTCTGAACAAAAAACATGAAATACTCCAAAATGATCCAAAACTAACGTTTCCTAATCCTAACAGTCAGTTTAATTATTCGCTTTATTGTTATTGTTCAACTTGTGTTTGCAGTTAGCTTGATCAGCTTGACCCAGAAATCAACTATAGTCACAGTGTTAACCAATATTAGCATCAAATAATATTTTTATTTTTATTTTTTATTGGCAGTGTGTTTATCTCCAAGTTCTAAAATGTTAGCGAGCGTTTGCATTTACTCTAAGATGAAGCTGTTACTTATTATGATGTCGTATCAAAAGCTGAGTCATGTTAGCAGTCATTTACATTTGCTATGCTACGGAGCTAATAAAATCTGTAAAAATAGCTTACTGTTTTAGCTTTATCTCGGCTGTGAGTGAGTTGAGTTGGCCATAAACCTAGCGTAACAAAAATTACGATGTTATTGTTAGCAATCTACATCAGCTTTGTCCAAAAAACAAAACAAAACGTGGAGCAATAGCTTATATTAGCTAGCTATGTTAGCCTAATGTCAAAACTATTAAGGTTTGTATTATGAGCTTATGTTAGCATTACCTGCAAAACAACTGGATCCTTAAAACTGGATGCTAGCTTTATATTAGCTTTATATATGTTTATCTGTATGTTAACAGTGAATATTGTGTTATGGCCACATATTATTATCAGCCCTGTCACTTCACTTTGTTGTGTTCTTTCAAGTAGAACATAGTTATTCACCTTTTAATTTTAAAAGTAGTGATGCATGGTTCATTGGGCAGAGTTAGTGATCACATGTTTTAAAGTAACCCTTAATTTTTAGCTATCAATAATGCAGACATCAGTAATTTAAGCTAATGCTATAGACCTTAATAGTTCTAAGGAATGGTTAACATAGATGACTGTGACAGCTTCAAAGTGAAACTAACATCACAGCTATTTTAGCTTTACTAACTAGCTGTTTTGGTAGCTAGCATTGAGCTATATCGGGAAAAACAAACGAATTAAACAAAGACTATCATGTTAGCGAATGTTAGCTTCCCCTCAAAGGTGACAGCTATTTTTAGCAGTAAGCAAATTACACTGTTATTATCTTATCTGGTTTGGAGGTGAAGCTAATTTTATTTATATTTATCTCTTAACCCAATTTTGGAAGTTAGCATGTTAACACTGAGCTGGGGTAAAGCTAATTTAACAAAGGCATTGATTTTTGCTGGTAGCATCGCAGCTAAAATGTTGATTTTAAGCATTTGAGTATTTTTGGCTGACAATAGCATTATGTCATCTGATTTACACAGCTGGGTTCTTAACAATAGCTAATGTTAGCTGGGAGCTAGCATTATCCTAAACATCTATATTTTTCGAGCTTCAAGCCATTTGCCTACATTTAAAGACTAAAATGTTCTGTGGTATTAGCTTGTATTAGTAGTTAGCTTTTTTTTTTGCTTTTGCTTTTTTTATGTTTTGAAAATGGGTGAATAAGTAAACTGCCATGCTCTGACAGAGTTGCTGGGTTAAAGATGAATGTGTTAAATGATCAGGGGATCATTTTGGAGTTTCTTGTCCAGAGTACATTCAAGTTCTCTGGTTTGGATTTGAGGGTGAAGTCTCGTCTGCGCTCTCCGTCTCTGAATGTGAAGGTGTTTGTATTTTGCTGATAGTTCGGTCCATTATGTCCCTTCTCTGCTCCCAAAGCAGCTGTACAGACGTCCTTGGTGGATGAGTTCCCACAGGAAACGCCGGGACTCTGATTGATCCGGATCATCCGTGGACCGTGTGATCCAGCCGTTCTGTGTGCACTGTTCTGGATCACATGATCTTTTCTTAATAAAGACTCAACAGAAACTCACCTGGCTGTACGCATGTTTATTTCTGGGAGTATGGGGAGGGACTCACTGGTGGAGCCTCTAGTGGACATTAGCGGAAGTGTAGCTTTTAGCACATGATCTAAAATACTTAAGGGGTTGGAAAAAGAGAAGAAATCAGTCATACTGAGAACTTCATTGTCATTTTCTTTTTATTAAGCACAGTTAAACTCAGGCAGGAAGAAGCACATCAGAACAGAATGAGTGAGCAGGACAGTTTCCACTGCAGCGCCACTCGGACGTTTGAAGTCGTTTTTGGACTGTTTTGTTTTGGGTTTTTTTTCAAGTTTACAAAATGTAGATTTATTGCGAACGTTTTTATTACTTAATTGTGACGTTTTTCTTTATAAACGTACCTCCTGGTGTGGTAGTGAAAGCGACCTCTGTGAACTTAAAGTAAAATTAGTGTCTTGGTGGGGAAGTTCTTTGAAGTTCTTGTGGAAATGCAGCATTGTGCGTTCATGTTGCAGTCACAGATGGGATAAAACATGGATGTAGTTTCCTGGTCAGGAAAATAAAGCTAATGCAGAAGAGTGAAACCCGCATTCTATCAAAAAGCCACCAGGTGGCGACTGCTGTGGTGGCAAAAAGACCAGCGCTGTAGAAGTCTGACCTCTGTAAACACTTTGCTGCTGAGCTGACGGGCGCGGTCGCTCATTTTGGGTCATATTGAACAGGAAGTCTGCTTTGGTGGTGACGGTAATAATGCTAATCTCGTGACTTTCGGGTGATGCAACAGTAGCCATGTCCACTGTTTACGGTCGCAAAAGAAATGTGCGTTGCTGTGGAAACCCAGAGTCCTGCTGCACAACTCTGAGACAAATGTGCGAGGAGGAAACTCGACTGGTGTCGGAGGATTGCGAGGGGAGTCGAGGCAACAACGCCTCCGGTCAGGGTCCCAACAGCAGGAGGCGGCGATGGTGCATTCAGGTGACACACGGAAAACTGCAGCATGATCATTCCCTAATTCAAATTCAAATTCTAACCTTTAATTTATTAAATTATATATTAAATGTAAAGAATCAAAAAGATGGAAATATAAAAATTTATAAACAAAAAAACACAATAAAACATTCAAATTATTATTATTAAAATCAAAGGTGCTTGATTCTGATGATTTGATCTTTCTGAGATCAGGCTCTGATTTTATCCAAATACAAATTTCAAAGTTGTAACACTTTTATTCCTCAATAAATCTGAAATCAAAGGTTCTCAGTGGTGGAAACAAAATAAGTATATTTAATCTCATATCTCAGGTTTTGCTGCTAATCTGAGATTTGTTCACATTACAGATTTCACTTTGATTAAATTCAGGATATGAAAAAAAGAAAAGTTTTATTTACCTGTAAGTTTTACAGGCAAATAAAATCCTTCTCGTTAAAATGAGTTGCCATGGAAGCAAATCGCAGGTGTCACTGAAATCACTTCATCTCTATGTGTGCGGACTTTATGGAGCTGCATCTGAACATCATTGAACAGTCATGGCTTTGTTTTGGGAACGTTGGGCGTGTCCAGGTGAAGTGAAGGTGAAGGGTGAGCGTGGTTCAGCAGGTGATTGGCTGTTTCATGCATCTGTAGAGATAAAGGATCATTTCAATGTTTTTTACTGATGCTTATATGAAAATGAATCACATTCAGTTCTGCACCTGTCCAGTGAGAGCGCTGTGGGGAGAGGGTGGGCTTTCAGACGGAGGGGGTGTGGCCTATCCTCTGCCGCTTGGCAGACGACCCATCCCAATTCTGTCAATGGGCGGTGGATTGAGTCGTCGCCGTGGCGACTCCACCACCTTACTGCAGACAGAAGAACATGGGGGCATTAGACTCATCGCTGCATCTCAGGTGTTCTCACAGGTGTTCTCACAGGTGTTCTCACAGGTGACTACCTCTGCTTGTTTGACCCTTGCTGCTTCGTTTCCATGGAGCTGATGGACAGGCGGTCCAGCGGGACGTTGTTGATGGGAAAGCTCCTCTTCCTCTTTGGCTCCATGACATCATTTTCCATCCTCATCAGGTGATCCGATTGGAGCAGTTTTGCCGTCAGCTCCTCCCCCACCTTCACACCTACAGGGCGGGGCTGAGGGGCCGCATGAAACCTCAAAACGGGCTGGTCTACTTGCTGGAACACGAGGACAGATGAAGGCATAACAAGTTTATCTACTGAAAATGAGAAGAGTACGAGAGGATATGTGAAATTATCTGGGATAGTGTACTGAAGTTAAAAGGGCTATGGCTTGGAAAGGTATAAGGAAAGGAGTGTGAGTCCGATCCAGTGCTTCCTGTCCAGTTTTAAGGACTTCCTGTCCTTTAACACAGGAACGTGCATGCCTTCCCGATTACTGGGAACTTTGGTCTGCTGATAAAAACGTGAATTAAGGGGACGCTGTGAAGCCTCCGACACCTCCTCCATCTTTATTTTCAATGAGGGAGTCTCCGTATGGAAAACACTGAGCTGTGTTTTCACGCGTTACGCCTCTACACTGAAGACCGTCTCTCACGCCACGGCCCCGGCAGCGAGCGGTCTTTCACTTCCTGTCCGCCTGCTGCCTCAGATGACTCCGACAGATCTCGTGTCATCCAGACTAAACAGAAAAACGCTTCGGCTTTCCCTCCCCGCCGCCTCACGCCATCTGATATCAGCACCGAGCCCTCGAGGGAGGAGCTGCTTGTTTTGGCCCTCGTGATGGTGTGACGAGGTTAATAAAAGTACTTATAAAGTTTACCTGAAGTACATGACGTAAAAGTACTTACTCACAGATTAGAGTAAAGTGCATAGAATAGAAGTATTTTAACTGAAGTACAGAAAGTAAATGTCCTTTTCCCACTGGTGACACACGAACGTCTGGTCCTCACAAAGATAGAAAGACATGCACGCCCGCGAGTGGATCAGTGCGATCTATGAACTGTGACGACATTTCTGCATTATGGGGACATCAGAGCACTGTGAGGACTTCTCTACCTTGCTGGGACATTTTGGTCAGGGTTGTTTAAAAATTGGTTTTATGAGTCAAATGAGAGCAGGGTTGATGTCCTGGGAATGCATTATGTTTACCAGGGTCCCCGGAGAGCCTGAAGTATGAGTGTGTGTGTGTGTGTGTGTACACGCGCACACTGACCTGAGCAGGTTGGGGTTGGCCTCTGAGGCCGTCGACGCTGCAGCGGAGCAGAGTGAAGGACAGGAGGCAGGGGAGCAGCAAACAGAAGCAGAACTGCATCTGAAACCATCAGTTAGGTAAACATAATTCTTCTCTGAACTGCTGCAAAGGAACTAAAAAAACAGAGTAATTACATTACTATATAACTTTCAGCTTTACCTTTTCTCTTCTGCATTAGCATGAAGTGCATTTAAAACCAACTCAGCTGCACAGAAACTAAATAAAAACAACAGCTGTAGCGTTCTCATCCAGTTATGTGAGTTATAGTACTTTCATTACCTTTTATCTGTGTATATAATCAATGAGATCTGCATTTATGAAGGGAAAACCAGTGATGTCATGTGCATAGGTCTGTCTTTTGTTTACAGAGTGTGGTTTTTCACAAAGACGCTAATGACAGCTCTGTGACATCACCAGAAACAGCTCAGTCTGACAGTTTCAGACCTCCCCAATCCGGGTTTGAACTCTCAGAGGAACCAAAGAGTCCTCACAACAATGGTTTTAAATACACACACACGAGGAGGGGGGTCCTTTTAGCTCGGTTGATGGGTGTAAGTGTATTGTCCAGCAACATCGGCTAATTTTAGCATTTTCCATCTCTGCAAATAAACGCCTTTTTGACCGTCACATGCACAGTCACTGACACTCCTGCACACACACACAGTGTCCCCTGCAAACAGACACGCAGAAACAAACACTCGTTGTCGTGTTGCGTCACTCACACACATTCCTGACGATGCACAAAGGTTTGTGCACGCTCCTGTTCACACCTGCTGCTGATGCTGAGGAGCTGCAGCTCTCTCATTCATGCACGTGTGAAGACAAACACACACACACACACACACACACACACACACACTCTTACGCTGCAAATTCTTCCATTCACAAAAATATCCTTGCAGCCCAGCAGCAGACTGAACATTAGCATCAAATTCTTTACACTTCCTCTGAGAAGAGAGTCCTCGTTCATCTCCAGGTCTTATTATTAGTGCTAAACGCTGCTCGTGTGAAGATTTAAAGACTTATTTAATGCATGTTCACCTGTCCAAGTCTCTGTTTTCTCAACCAGAAATCATAAATGAGTGTTTCAGTTTCCCAGAAAGTTGGCAGAAGAAATCAAACATGACAGAAAGTAGCAGCGAACAGCTCACTCGCATCGGAGAAAACTGCAAGCAGAAAACTTTGACTCTGAAAGGAATTTAAATTTGAATAGAAAATGTTGGGAGGTGGCATTAATTTGCACCTGTGCACACCTGTGTCTCTCTCTCTCACACACACACACACACATGCATGTTTGTACCTTCACTGTGGAGCTGATCTCTGCTGCGTCGCCTCGCTCTGTTTCTGTGTCTTCTTCTGGCTTCACACATCAGGTTTTATTGCAGCTGCCTGGGAATCTCCTATCCAATCAGCAGCCTCTGCTCCAATGGCATCACTTCCTGTTCTTCTTTTCCACCATCATGTGTGTAAGATGTCATCATCAGGTCCATTACCTGTTAATGAAAGCTCCTGGGAGCAATCACACCTCCCTCCGTCCTCCCCGCTCTCAGTTTCCTCCTGAAGGTCAGTTTTTAAAATAAACACATTCAGGCTCGTCTCTGTTCTCCAACTGCACCATCCGTGTGCTGCGATCACACTCCACATGAGACATCAGATCTCTCCCAGAGAAACATTAAATGTCTGCAACCTGAGCGGGTCTGCAGGTTCACTGAGCCAGACTTTGGAAGCAGAAGAAACAGAAAACAAACACGAGAATGGGCCGCCAATGAAACTGTGCATAAAGTTCACCACTGCTGAAAAACGACAGCAAAAAGAGACAAAAGTTCCACCAAGACACAGAAAGCAAAATCAAAAGATGTAGCAAGGCAACAACAAAATGACCACAAAGATGCAAACAAAGAGAAACTGTCTGACAACAAACATCACAGACACGAATAGTTACTAAATAACACTAAAAAGTAACAACAGAGACACAAAAATAAGAAAAAAAAGATGCAAAAAAATGCAAATTGTTTTGAAACCAAACAATTTGTAGTTCTTTTGCATCCACAACACAGCATCACAAAAAAACAAAGAAACACAAAGTGACACAAAAAACAGCAAAATGAAAAGAAAGATGAACAAAACCAGAAATGTGCCCAAACTGCTGTCAGACTCTTTGATGAGTAGCAGAAACATGACTGATGCAGTTATGTTTACAGTATTAATAATAAAGAGAAGCCATCTTGGACAGGAAGTGGCTGCAGAAGTAGAACCAATCACATTCCTCTGCTGGCGTGCAGTTTCATGTCAGGAGTGTCGTGTCAAAGTTAGGATGAGGTCATACGGCCGTATGAAAGCACGGCGACGTGTTTTTCTGTCCTGCCGTGAACTCGGAGTTGATCCCCATCTTCTTTTTGTTTTTGTTGCTATGGCGACAGGGCTCTCTCCCACTGTCGGGTATCCCCTCGGGGTCGTACGACCTCTGTTCCACCCCTCCGTCCGCCCCTCCGTTCGTTCGGGATGGAGGATTTGGTCATTGAGAAAACACACCTGGGTTAATAATGGTAATGACACTGCAGCTAATACGCTAATAATAAGCCCACCATCCCCCAACCAATCACCCTTTAATTAGTCCACGACCTTCTCTGCTCGAGGTGATGTCATCTTAGCACTCATTTCTTTCCTTCCTGTTGCCCTTTGAGCAGGACACACCAGGACACACAAGTCTGCAGTGCTGTGAATAACTGAGCTCACAGAACCTCCTTGAGCACCAGTAACCTGAAATAACAGTAAAGTGTGACTTTATGAGTCTCTTGCATTATTGTGGAGGACTTCTGGTCCACTCGTCTTCACAGTGTTGCTTCAGTTCATCGAGGTTTGCAGCATTCATTCATGCAACAGCTCTCTGAGCTCTGCAGCACTTTGATTCTTTTCTTTTTCAGCCGTTCTGTTGCAGATTTGCTGCTGTGCTTGGATCGTCAGCCGTGGGACAGACGGCCTCACACTGGTATACGGAGGAGTTCGTGGTCCACTCAGTGACTGTGAGGG
>VUQG01017307.1:0-11609 GCA_015106755.1 Etia nguti
TCCTTCCTGATGGAAGTAGTCTGAACAGTTTATGGCTGGGGTGACTGGAGTCTTTGATGATCCTCCCCACTTTCCTCAGGCACCGCTTCCTGTAGATGTCCTGGAGGGAGGGAAGCTCACCTCCAATTATCCTTTCCGCACACCGCACCACTCTCTGGAGAGCTTTGCGGTTGTAAGCGGTGCTGTTGCCGTACCAGGTGGTGATGCATCCTGTGAGGATGCTCTCAATGGCACAGCGATAGAAGGTCCTGAGGATGCGGGGTCTCATGCCGAATCTTTTCAGTCTCCTGAGAAAGAAGAGGCGCTGCTGCGCCTTCTTCACTGTTTTATTTATGTGTCCTGACCACGTAAGATCCTCAGCCAGATGTACACCAAGGAACCGGAAGCTGCTCACTCTCTCCACAGCAGCGCCGTTGATGGTGATGGGGGTGTGTACTTCTCTGCACCTCCGGAAGTCCACTATCATCTCCTTTGTCTTTGCGACGTTGAGGGTAAGATGGTTGTCTCGGCACCAGTGGGTCAGAGTGCTGACATTATGTTTAACAGTAGTCAGCTGTCCTTCTGAGGGCTTTTTTAAAATCAAGAAACAAGTATTTCACAGATCAAATGAAGATAGTCTTGATTAGAACACCAGCATACCTTTACCAGCTTACAAATTATCTGGTTATGGTGTGTTTTGTGAATTATACCAGGGACTCCAACCTCTCTCATTACTTGGTTTCTTTTTAAAAAGAGCCATGTAATGATATACTGGAAGTGTCTCAGTCAAACACAAACACAGTAACAGGTATTTCTAAAGTGTTTGGCAGAAAGTCTAATCATTCCCAATTTTTGCTGCTGCAATCTTCCGGAACAAGTACCGTGCCATCAAGGGACCCTGTCGTCCTGCACTTATAGACTACAGAGAGAAACCTGTGAAGAGAAAACTAGCTCGTCTATTTTCATATGCATCTAACTAAGGGCCACAGCTATGAACGATCTCAAATGAAAGACAGTTCTGTGGGTACTCTAAATCTCCATCTCTACATGAAATCACATGGTGGAATCACACACTAGAATGTAGTTGATCTCGTGACACAAAATGCCACAAATCAGAATAGAATAAACAAATGTAAATATTAAAAAATTTGGGGAAATGTCTTCAGTTTTAGTCAGTTTGGGTATATTTTTATTTCTACACAACCAGCAGAACTAATGTGCGTATTATTATTTTCTCTTCAGAATTTAAATCTGGTGCTAATCAATACCACCCACGTTTATTACAACAATAATGAAAGTAGCAGAACTAATGCTAAAACTAATAAAAGAAAAGGGAAATTAAACCATTAAAATTAACTCTTGGCTGCTCCCTTATTTCCCAAAGGGTTACCACAGCAGATGGATGAACATGTATAATTTGGCACAGATTTTACACCGGATGTTGTTCTTCTCACAACCCTCCTATTTGTCTGTGCTTATGTCACCTGAGGCTGGGTTTTTATGACAGACCTTTCATGTGCTGGCAAATGTGTTAACCACTACACCATCGAGCCACTGAGTCCAAACTGAAAAGGCAAAAAAACCTAAACACAAAACAAAAACTACTGCAGCGCCAACACGGAGGTCAGCCAACCACTCACATTCACACCCTATTATGGCCAATTTAAAATGACCAGTCAACCCAACATGCATGTCTTTGGATTGTGGGAGGTAGCTGGAGTGTACAGAGAAAACCTGTGCAAGCACAGGGAGCACATGCAAACCCCACACTTAAAGACCTTACCCAAGTTGATAGATTCAAACCCAATACCTTCCTGCTCCAAAGCAACAGTGTTAACCACCACAGCACCACGCCACATTTACAGTGTTTTCATTTAAATTAACTATGAACAGTGTCCAACAGTGTCATCTGCTGACCAAAAGCAACAATGCAAGACAATGCAACACAGAAGATTTCACTCAGTCTGCACATATTAAAAACATTAGGCTGAAAGTCTCTTCAGACAACATGCAAACATGGTAAGCCAGATTTATTTGTCCTGCAAAAACATAACTTGTGTTATGTTTGTGTTAAAATATTAACACATCTCTCTTCAGTCATTCTCACTTCAGACTTGCAGCAGAAGAAGAAATCAGGCTGATCTGTTTTTTTAGTAATTAATGTCAGGAAACAGCTGCAGTTTGTGAACAAAAAACTGGTCATCTCCAATAATTATTTGCATAATTATTGGGAAGGAAATAGTCTTAAGGGACTAGTTTAAGCCTATGAAGATAAGTCATTTCCTACTCACGAGTAACTGAATGAGCCCCTTTTTATGCTGCACTGTGCAATACATCAATATATAGCTATTCCTCTCATAAAACAAGTCATTACACTTTTCAGGAATCTGAAAACCACTGGAGTCATTATCAGTTTCTCATCCGCGACAAAATTGGAAGCGAGTTTGCATTTGGCATCACCATTTGAACTGGCTTGAAGCAACGCAGTGAGAAGCCCCCGTGAGGGGGCTGCAGGGATCAAACTGAAGGCAAAATAAGATGCACTGTTGCGGCATCCCTCCACCCACACAGTCACCGTGCTCACTCGCACGCGTGTACTCCAGTCATGGCTGCTGGGGGGCGTATGTGTACAGCTAATGTGTGTCTGATCACCACGTATATGCGAGTGCACGTGCGTGGGTGTGTTTCCAGTGCACTCCATCATTCATTTCTCTCCTTGTCACTCTTTCGCCCCTTTTTTTCCTGTTAATTTTCTCAATCCCTCCCACCTTGTTTTGATCTCTTTCTTCTTTTCTCTCCCACTCGCTCTCAGTCACAAAAACATGCACATGCACCCATCTATCCACCCACGCAACGCAGTTGGCACGGGCGAGTCCCCGAGAAGCAGCACGGTTTGGCATGGGGTTATGCAAAGAAATACAAAAATCGTTGCGGCACCACTGCCTAATGGTGTCTCCATGGCAACTAAGGGAGCAAGGCCCCTGCGTTGCAGTGTCAAACAAACACGGCAATTTAAACTTTAGCGAAGAAACGAGCTGGATGGTGCTCTTGCATCATTACTGTATTTGACACACTTTAGGTGGTGGATATTTCACACTCATAAGTGCATGATGTTTAGAATGGAGAAAGCAGCCTGTGCTGCATACAGTAATACAGTGACACTGACTGTGTAGCATTCAGTACAACTCTAACAGACAGGCTTTTATGCAGTATTTATTCTATACTATCTTTTTTCCAACTGAATCTTTTTTTTCAGCTTATCTTATATTTATAAAGTAAAATATTCAAACTCTGTGTCCAAAGCTTACTGCACATTTTATGCTTTTTTGAATGATACTGTGGGCATTTTCCCAATTAATCACATTTTCTATGTTTTAGGAACATGCTGGACACTCGTCTGTAATTTCAAAGTCAACTTTTTGCTTCAAACGAATGTGTTTGCACTGGATGACCTATCTCCAGGACAGCGGCGGACAAGAGGATAAAGCAGAAGTGGTTCTCTGAAATATCCAAACTGTTCTCACATGAAGAAGAGCATTAGTCATTCTGGCAAATTCCCAAAAATGACATATTTTAATATTCACCGGAGTAATAATCACTCTGTTCTGTGCGGTGTAACCAGAGGGAGCCCAGGTGGATGGATGAGTCAATAAAACGTCAGATAGTTGCTAATTTCTCAGCTGTCCCTTCACGCTGACGCTGGTTATTATTGTTGCCATGGTAATGAAGTCTCCCCAATCGATGACAATGTGATGATGAAATACTATATTAAACTGCAATTAAGGTGCTTTACTAATATTAACTGAGCAGTTACTCTGTCCAAGTACCAAATAGCCCCAGGCTGCCTAAATATAACCCAACCTTACCCATAATGTATGATGGAAATATGTGAATGAAAGAGCAAAGATCCAAATCTTAGCTAAACCAGAGCTACAAAGTAAAGGCGCTGGCATGACTGTGGATTTAAAATAATTTCAGATAAACTGGTTAATCACGTTCTTTGCTAATTAACTAGAAAGCTAGGAAGCTAAGTGTAATGAGTTCTGTGTAATAACCAGCTTAGTACTCTCCATGTATTGCACTTCTGATCTGCCAGTACAGTATATCAGGTCGATTTACTTACAGGGCACATTTATTGAGTTCAGCACAACAACAAGCGAACGCATTATCAGAGTGATCCATCTCAAGACGTCGTGTTAATAGTAATAACGATAAACAGCATGTCCTTTTTATTTTCCACCTAATAATTCTAAAAAAAAGTCAAAGAAAACAAAAACTGTAACTCATGTTTCTGTGTACAAACACACACACACACACACCCACACACAGTGCCCTTTGTGCTACCTCATCCTTTGACTTTGAGGCACAAAGGTGTGTCAGCTAACTGTCGGTGCAGCTAAAGGGAAAAAGCATCGCAGTTGGAGCAGCTTATTCAGGTGAAACTTTTAAGAAGCAAGCCCAAGCAGTGCTTTCAAGTAGCAAAGAGCTTGTTCTGTTTCAGTGCATGAGTCATTTGGCTTTAATGCTTTACCTGTGGCTCAGAGGCTGAGCTCTGGCACTGACTCAGGATGCAGTGCAACCTATTGACTGCCTAGGGACAGAGAGAGAGAGAGAGATAAAAGCAGAGCTATAGTGGACTGAGAGCGCTGGTGAGTGACAGACACACAGAGAAGGAGAAGGGGAGAGAGATGCCAAGGCAGAAGAAGAACAGAAGGCTTTCTTCTTCTCTTATTTTTGTTTTTGGGCTCAGTTCAAGATTCTCTGTTGGGAGAGAAGCCTCCTCTGAAGAGGCGGCTGCTCAGAACCTCAATAGCATCCAGCCTGTGTTCTTATGTATGTGTGTTTTTGGGTAAGTGTTCCAAAATGAGAGCGCTGATAGAGTCAGCTGGACTCTGATTGGAGTCAAAACCATTATCCCAGCAAAGCCATTATCCCATTAGATAGCAAGCCTCACGCAAACACATTCACGTCCAACAAAAAGGACACATCTCATATTAGCGGCTCATCATCTGCAGCAAGTGGGATGCCCCGCACTGACTGGTGACTTATTGTCGGTGCCGGGCCACCATCTGTGCGTCAGTTCACACGTTCATCCAGAGCATTATCCTCAGCGACTATCCTAAGCACAGCCCTGCCACAGCTTTCATCCATGTCAGCTGCTGAAATGATGATCCATAACAAATGAAGTCTTCAGAGGAACGCATTCCTTTGCAGTAAAGTTCCCGAGGCTGCACCGCATTAAAGATGTGACTCCCTATGAGTGCAACCACTTCTCAGAGCCGAGGCACTCCTCTCCTTCTCTGTCGTTCCAGTAACTGGTCAGTATTAGACTGTGACAATATTTTTCCTTAAGCTGTGAAAATCAACCTCAAACCTTAAAATCTGAGCACTGCAAACTTGATTTGTTACTGTAGCATCAGTGTTTTCCAAAACCTGTCTGCAAACCTTTGCAGGCGAATAACCATTTCAAGCTCCCTTGCTTCCTGTAGAATGTCTGACTGCCAGGCCTTTGCACAATTAAATTAAATGCTCCTTGTCACAGTCATTATGGAGTTTCCTAATATGCAGTACAGTAGAAGGAAATGATTAGCATTACAATGTGCTGATGGTGATATTCCATACTGCTACAGCTACATGTCAAGACAGGGAGATGATAGGCTGCAGGAATCCTTCGATGCTGTCATGCGTTCCCTCTGATTTGTTTACAGCCAGCGACTGTTTTCAGTGTGTGATTGTTCACGACTGCTGTCGGGAGTATCTGATGCGAAACACCAAGAGCACTCAGAAGGCTTCGACTATCAGTGCAATCTTTACTGCGCTTATCATTTTGCGTGTAAAATAATACCCACCGGTCCATTTTTCATTCTTTATTGGCTTCTTCTGGAAAATATTTGCTTAATTCATGCAGGCGCTTTGAGACGGTGCATCAAACAGAAGCAGAATGGCCAACCTAGCTAAGATAAAAAGACCTCAGCCCAAACACACATAGCAAGGACACAGGCCATGCCAGTCATCCTCAGGAAAGAGCATCATTATTTTGTAAAAAACTAAAAAAAACATTTTGTGCAATAAAATTGTTTTTGTGGGGCTAACAGCTGTATCTGTCTAACTCCTGCTTCATCCTAATTCCCTCTAAGGGTGCTGAAAGGGACAAACCACACAGAGCAGTTATCTGACAAGACAATCTACTATACGCCGTGTTATTGTAAGCCAGGTTAACATACTACAAACTCAATTTCTCAACTTTGGTGCTTGACGATAACAGATCGGTACTGAATAAAGTAATGGCGCAGCAGCTTAGCAGAGCATAAGGCTGGTTTATTTTCTTGTGCACATATAATCTATGCATAGGTGTTGTTATTAACATACATGAACCTTGCAAATATGGGTAAATGATGGCGTCATGGCAGGTGGTGGATCCACTTCTGATACCAAGGCAAAAGATCAGTGCAAACTGCTTCACATGCACAAAGACACTGGCAGCTTGTGTTTCATTGCTCATGCTTTTTGCAAAAGACTTTGTGAAGGTGATGAGTGAAAGTGTGTGTTTAAACACATGTGCCAATCACGCAGGCACATTAAAGCACATTAAGTAAATGAGAGGTAAGAGCAGATTGTGTCCTCCTAGAGCATAAATGCTTTTGGCATACATAAAAATCAAAGCCTTAATTGTCTTCCTTGAGGTTTCACGTGAAATCATAGCTGCACAGGGCACACAGTGTTGCTTTATTCTTAAATGTCTATTGCGGAACATAAAACCTGATGATAGTTTGCTAAGTGTTTGAAATAATTCCACAAAGTAATCTCATCTGTAGTCACTGAGTTCATTTAAAGAGTTTAAGAATGAGTTAAATTCAAATGACAGTGTTTTTCTTTAGATACCGTTAAAATTCTGCTGCTGCATTTTATTTTGATCTAATAAATATGGCAAAAAAGACACATTCCTTCATTATGGTTAGGCTAGTAAGGAATCTCGGAGTAGCTGGTGACTAAGACTTTGAAGTCTTCAAGCTTTGCATATGTGTGCTCAAGTACTCTATTGATCCATGAAGAAACTCAATTATTTATGGGGGTGGAACATGGACTGAAATTCACTGACACTTAAAGTGGTTCTATGCATTGAGTCACTTGGTTGTTTTTTTTCCTGTTTTAACTGCAAAGATTCAGGCTGAAAAACAAGCAGGTGAGCTGAGGGTGAATGCATACAGCTACAGTACAGGGACACTTCAGTGTGACATGGAGCAGGAGTCCTGATACATGCACACACAGCTTGCAGCATTATACACAGTAATAATATACAACAGAGTGCATGTGTGAGGAAAATCCTATACAACTAGTGAGCACTGCCCAGGGGGAGGGCATGGCAGACAAGCCAGAAGAAGCATTCAGTGTTTATAGTTCACATGTTTAGATTATGTCATTTAATTACTTAGCATAGTGGCATTATGTGCACAGTTGTACAATGGGTGATAATTCCCAGGGGATAGGTCCACCTGCATCTGCAAAAACACCACACAGCCTGCTGGATGTCACTTTGGATTACAACCATCTGTTTAAATACTGTGAAGTGATAGATGAAGAGCCTCTTTACTGAGCCCACGCTGTCTGTGGCTGAATAACATCATGTCTCTAAGTAGATTCAGTGTGAGTCTGTCTGCAGTGCAGCAGTGAACGTGAACATCCAAAGCATCTCCTCTAACTGGCCGCTGTGGCTCTGCGCTCCACCAAGCAGCTGATCTACACCAGTAGGTGAGAACCTGGGAACCCAGGTTGTAATTCGTCACCAAGTCACCACCCACAGCGGAACGCCACCCAATACCCGATGAGGAGACGGCGCTGCGCCGCGGACGAGTGTTTCCCAAAAGAGAGCGCGTGCGCTTACGTGTGAGGGCACAACCACATTCAGCGGAGCAGCGACAAACGACAGCATTGAAAGGGAAACACACGAGCGACAGTACAAACACGCACGCACACGCATGCACTCTTTCTCCTTGATCACAGACTAAAAGCACTTCATTCACAAAAGCCGCCCACACAGAGCCCAGCCCGCTGAAACTTTACATTAGACACATACAACTGCCCCCACACCCACATGTACACGCTCAAACACCCACGGTAGTGCCCTCTCCTCACAGTGCTGTCACAGAATCTCATTGTTATCATCCCTGCTGCACCACACTCTGTGTACACAGTACCTCTTCCACTGCTTCCCCTCCCCAAAAAACACAGTGAGGGACTCAAATACACATTCACGGAGCTACCGTCAGTACACATCATCTATGGCTGCATGTGGAACGTGCATTTTACAGTGCAAGAAGGTAAACAGAGCTGCCTCAGTATTTGAACTAACAGTTTTAAGTTGCTGCAGGATTTTTTTGCACAGCTCTTTGGAAAATATGACAGGAGCTCAGGTGGTCTATTATAAAAGCACAAAACTGGAGACACGTGCACATATTATTGCATGACATATGTTACATACAGCCTGTGTTGGACTTGTGTTTGTACATAACTTCCGCCAAAATATCTCCTCATTAAAACATATCAGCCTCCTTCAGGGAGAAATGGGGAAACGGTGCCTCTCTGTAACCTGCCACAACAAACACATGATGAACATGAATGAACACGAAGCCAGAGAAACAACTTACCTGGCACACAGTCTAAAAGCAGGAGGCATCTAGGACCACAAGCTTCTCTGTCATCTGGAGACAGCAGAAGATTAGACAGTCATAGTGCATGAGATGCGGGATTAAAGACTTCCTGAGCTCTCTCATCTATCCTATGACTTTTCCCTCACATTTATCCAAACCTTCTGAGAAAAGATAAGGGGCTGGCAAAAAGAACGGCTAAAAAGGCAAAGAAGGGTGGGAAAACGACCGCGAGATGCTCAGATCTCCTCCACTAAGACGAGTTGCGAGCGCAACGTGAGGACCATCCACTGCAGCAGAGCAGAGTAGCGCGCAGCAAAGGAGGAGAGGGAGGGAGAGAGGAGCGAGGCAGGCAAAACAGGCATTTACTGCTGCTGGTTCCAACAGCACGGCTGGAGCGAAAACCTGGGACTGGAGTCTGGATCCTGGTCTTTTCCTTTCAGATAGATGGAGAGTTATGGAAAGAAGGGAGGACAGACAAAGCAGACGATCGTTGTAGGAGATAGTGAAAGGCTTATGTCTGCTGCATGATCTCTGTCTAACTTGTCTTTTGCACAACATCTAATATTTTCCCCTTCTTGGCAACAAATATTGCATGTTTGCTATCATTCTCCAGCTTCTACAGAGTTGCTGTGGACAATCATCTCTGACAACAGCTGTCATATTCTTTTGTTTCCTTAGTTTATTTCTCTTTATTGTGCTGTCTCTGTCATTTTTCAGCTATATAAATCTATACAACGAAGATCCAAGGTGAATGACGGACACTGTCCTTCCATAGGAAGTCAAATGATGCACAAGGAGTATTAATTCTATTAACCGCACATGGATATTCATAGTAAACTCTTTCTTACAATGTGGCACATTTTCCTATAATCTCTCATATGGAGCAATTGGGCCACCTGGCTCAAGTGTCTCTTGCTTGCTGTACTGTAACAAGGGAACAGGCTTTTAGTTAGAGTCCTTCAGCCCCAGCAGGGCTCAAGGTCGCTTGGCAGAGCTGCTTGCCGGCAGCCGAAATCCTTCAATGATTAACAGCAGCAGACATGATGGGAAAGCTGTCAATCCAAATCTATAGTCTCGGCCAAGAGAGCCGGCCAGCTAACCCACGTGCATTCTAACAGCGCTCGACCAGGTAGAGCGGGAAGAGATTTATGAACCCACAGAAAAAAGTCAATCCGCTTTCACCGAAAAGGTGGGTACATACAAAATACTGATATTGTTCCGCGGCTCATCGGGGGACAAGACAAGGACAGAATGGGCTGTTTGTCTGGGTTTATAATGAGCTCAGATCAGATCACACGTTTGATCACATGTTACCTGGTGGATTCATATTTTCACAGCTTCATTTGATCTTTAATTGTAAATCGGTTGTCAAAACACACAGCTGTGGGACGGCTGTTACGCCAGCTGTCATAGGGTGAGAGGCGGGCGCACCCCGGAGAGGTCACCAGTGTGGGGTGATCAGAGAACCCACGATGTCACGGGAAGAACACACAAAGTCCACACAGAAAGAGTCCAAGCCAGTGCTAACAAACCAATACTGGACTTATGAACTTTATATTATGTATTTATTATAGCTGATGACACGTTACAGTGACATCAGCACACATTATATTTTATGAGACGATCTGATGTTTTTGTTAATGATTAATAAACGAGATTGTTACATGTTACAAATATTGCCTTTCTGTGCTGACTTATTCATGTTGAGAATTAGTGTTGTTGTTTCTCATGCATAAATCAATGCTATTTAAATCAAAATGATCTTTTCATTTTTTTTAGAATCCCCTACTTCCCCAGTTTTTATAAAAAATACAGAACTGACCAGATATTCTTCATGCAAGCCTTTCAAAAGTTTTAGCAGACTAAAAATATGTTTATGGATTGTTTAATACTAAACCATAATAATTATATATAATTAGCATTAGCTTATACTTGCACAATAGTTCATCACTACATGTCAGTAGTCAACTCAATTCTGCCCCCCTGGCTGCTGTTTTTTTGGACAATGTCATCACACACTATGTGCATTTTTTTTATATTACTTTACCTTTAAAGCTGAAAGTATTTGCTAGCAACAGGTCTAATTTTAAGTCTATCACTATCAACAAGAAAGCAGCAGCCTTATTTATATATAAGAACATTATATATAAAAGTTCTAATAAGCAATAGATTTTGATTCTGAGCACTACAACTTAAAATAGCTCTTTGCATCATTAGAATGAGATAAGTCAGTCAAAGGATTTACAATTGCTTTTTAAAATAAACCAATTTTTAACATTAATTAAAAATACTTAAAGCATGTCTGCTGAATTTGGCCAGAAAAAGAGAAATAAAACACTGGATTAAATTGTGATACAGTAAAAAGGACTAGATGTTACAGTCCCTGATCATGCGTTGCTTAAAATGGAGAGACTCTTGAGGGATGGCTGTTATAGGGAAAGCCCAGAAACTTTGCCAACAGCATCTGTCACGGCTGGGGCAGCAGTCGTGTGGTGTACTAAGAAAAGGATCCAAATGCAGGTACTGGCTGGGGTGTGAGTGAGGGTTTATTTACAGAAGAAAACCAAGGTGAGGGCAGAACAGAACATAAACCTAAACTGGGAAAGCTAACACAAAGGGAGGAGACGAGGAGCAGAGGGACACGGAGAAACACCAAAATAATGCAGAGGATCCACGGAGAAACACAGACGACGCGACGAGGAGCACAGGCAGACACACACTATAAATACACACACCAGGTAATCAGGAAATGGCACACAGGAGGGGCACAGCTGGAACTAATGGGCATAACGAGACACAAACCTACAAAGTAAAACAGGAAACTCACAGACTGTTTTACCACACAAACAGAACACCGGGAAGGACACAGGTAGGGATAACAGAAACACTAAACACACGACTCAAACCCTAAGAACAGATACAAAACAGCAGAAACTGGAAAATAATAACAATAAACTCAAAACACTGGGTCAACGACCCAGG
>VUQG01017310.1:0-10424 GCA_015106755.1 Etia nguti
TGAAACCAGCCCACTGAAGGAACAATGGGCTGGGAGGTCAGTTCCTTAATCTTAATTATGCAAATTCTCATGACCATTGATCAACAACCACTGACCAAAACCCACTGATCAAAGACCACTGATCAATGGCCATGAGTACCATTCACAGAGAGTTGGGGAATGGCTGCAATCACAGCATTGTAAGATGGCGAAAGACTTACAATACACTGTAAGTGTTAGCACACTGCTGAAGGAAACTTGAAAGTCTTCCAGCAATCTTCTATCTGAACAAGAAGTCACAGAAACACTCAAATATGGTTAAACGGTTCCAGTTTAATTAAATGTTATCACACCTATACATGAGTTTGTGTGCAGTGTCTAGTAGCTTTGACCAGTGGTGTGCAGGCATGTGTTCAATTACTGGGCTGTCCTGATGTTTATTTGGATGCTATGTTATTGCTTGTTTCTAAGGCTATGCAACCACATGATCAGATATTGGACTATTAATATACCATTAAGTCATATATCTCACAAACTTATCTCAACCATGTTTGTCACTCACTACACGCTTCTAACGATTCTCTACTGTGCTCAGATCTCTCAGACTGTGCTGTGATAGAATAGCACACAAATTAGTAATAACATGCCAAATAATTAATTTCATAGCCACATATTATTGTACATTTGTTGACCAACACATGTCCCTACAAATCTTTCACAATAAAATCCTCATTAAGAAATAAAATACTTCAAATAGAAGGAAAAAGAAAAGACCTGAAGCAGTTCATCTAAATAAGGGTAAGTTACTATAAGAGGAATGGTGAACACAAACTTTTATAACATTAGCTTATTTTAAAAATAAATCATTAAAAATGGATAATAAACAGTTTTTAATTTCTTGATTGATTTAAATTAATAAATTGTCACTTAAGCAGTTTGTTGCTTTTTGATTTTTCAAACAGAAAGTAAGAATTGTATCATTATTTGCTATTATCAATTAAAGGCATATAATTAAATGCATAAAGTAAAAAACAAAACCAAAACAAAAAAAACTGCCTCATACATTTGACTTAATTATTCAGGTTAAAGAAAAATAATTGTATTTCATGGTAGGTTTTCACCAGTATTTATTTATTTATCTATCTTTTTTATCTTTTATTTTTTGTTGGTTTTAATTATTTATCAATATTGGTTTACTTTTTATGGCATGAATGAGCTTCCATATATTTCTACTAGCTACTGCCACCTGGTTTAATTAAAAAAAATCTAATTTGTGCGTGCACTGTCTGCACGCAGGCTTCATCCTTCCACCAATAGGGAGATTGAAAAATATTACTAGCTTTATTTAGCTTTGAAAATATGGATAAATATATATGTTTACATATATATATATTTATTTATTCAAAGATACGTTTGTAAATGCTAATTCTAGCAATAAAGTATGCCGAGCAAGAGAGTTAGAGCTTTTTTTTTTAGATGTAATTTGATTTCGACTGGTAAAAGTTGCGGTTATGACGCGCAATGCTCCAACGCGTGGGATTATTTTTGCATGCAGGCTGACAGCGGAGGCTCACCGTGGTGGGATGGGCTGTGAGCTGTTCAAGATGGCGGCGCCCTGTGGAGTGCAGCTACTCTAACAGGTAAACAGGTCCGATTTTTTTTTTACATCTCGTCTGTTTTTCTCACTGCGAATTTCAACGCACACGTTACGTTTTGGTGAAAGCGATTAGTTTTGCTTGTTTCTCAGCTGGTTGAATGCGGCTGACAGAGTGAATTTTCCGCCGAGTGTGGGTCGCTGCTCCCAGCTAACGTTAGCTCTCAGCGGTGGGACTGACTTGTTTTTGGGGAGACCTGTGATGGGTAGATGTTCACGCTTTAAAGGTTTCGTCCTGGTTTTATCTGGCTTTTGTTGTTTATTTATTAAAAAGTAGTGCTCAGTTTGCCAGCGAGGGGACGCCTGCATAGTTTTATAATCGGATAAAGTCAACCCAACCCTGCCCATTGTTCTCTGCGAGTTGTTTACGACAAGCAGCAGCCTCTGGTCAGTCCACATACAGCGGGGAGCTCTGCTGTTTTTCAGCCCCAGATCTCGGCCTGTCCGGGCTCTGCACGGCTCTCCTCATCCATGTCACTATTTATCCAGTTCTCATGGCCTTTGTGTATTTTTATTTGCTTTTTCACGCTTCGCTATTCATCCCTGTGACAGATCTGCTGCTTCTTTCTGCAGCGTCTCATTTACAGCCAGCAGTTTACCCAAATTCACCTCAGCAGCTTTTTCCAATTGTCACTCCAGTCATTAATATCCTGTTGTTTTTTGCTGGCTTGTCAACGCCCCAGCTTTTTCCATCACTCCAGAGACGAAATGGGTCACTAGTTTCACACTTTGACCCCCTCGAGCTCTCATTTTTGCCTGTCACATTGCTTAAGCTGTTAAAATTCCAGCACCGGTAGCTGGGCTTTGCATTATATATAAACACTAACCTAACACATCGCCCGGAGGGACAAATGTTTATATGTGACACTTTACTTATTTAGAATCCATTCATGGTGATTCATCTGTGTCATTTATTTTCATTTGTAAGCCACCCTAACACCATGTTCAGAATAAATGAGCTCAGACTGGTTTCACAGTGGTGTTTGAACCTTTTCACAAAAATTTTATACCATGTGTGATTTAACCTGCGTTCTTTCTGTGCATGCTCACAGTCTTGACATAAATGCGTAGAGACATAAGCTTTGTGTCTCTCCAGAAATGGCAGCGTCCCAAGTTGAACTGGTCCTCTGTAGGTATTTGTTTTTAATATAAGCTCTCAAAGAATTAGGAGCAACACGAAAATGGCAACTACTGTGCTGAGCTGATGATAGATGTCCTTAGACAGCTGGTCAGACTGGTGCCCAGGAGATAAGACTAATGCGTGATATACTCATTATTTCCCAGGCAATATAAAACGAACCACATCCCATGCATGAAGCCGACCTGAGATTTTCAGGTCAGCTGCAGGCATGGGATGCAATAAAATAAATAGATATAACTAAAGTCAGTAACACTTATGGCCAGGTTTGCAGAATTTCCTGGTTTGGTTAACTATGCAGTATTTTTTATTTAATTTAAATTATCATTATTATTATTTATTTATTTTTTTGCACAGAACTTATGTCATTAAAAAAATGAGAATACTGCAGCAGCACTTAAGAGTTAGGCACCAAAGCTGCCCTCTGTCATGGTGAGAAAAGGTCCGAGCTATTTCCAGGGAATGCTGACTGGTTTCAGATTAATGCAGTTTACCACAAGCTCCCAGCCACCGACATGGCCTCATACCACCTGTTTGGATTTCTGGTTCTGGGAATTTTGAAATGATAGCCACCCAGTCATAACTGTTTAGAGTTTTTTTTCAAGTGTTTGAGTTGTTTTCTTTCTTTCAGGATGTTGTTGTGAAGGAAAGAAATTAAATTTTCATTAGTTGTGCAGCACTAAACTCCTCAAGACTCTACCCCGAAATGTCCAGCTTAGCTAAGAGGACATTTGACAGTGTTACAAAGTCTGTGTGATATCCAGTGGTGCTGGTAATTGTCTGGTAAATTTACAGCGAGCAACTGGGTGTCATGTGTTCGGCCTCACATGTACACTACCCAGACAGCACCCCTCACCTACCCCAACACAGTATATTAGTAAGTGTAGCTCCAGCTTCTGAAGGGAAGGACAACGGTTTACAACATCCAGACCTCATTCTTACAACATTACCTAAAGACAGTTTATGTAGGTGTGCAAAACAAGTCTGAATTAATTATATTTGTTCATATAATATAATATAATATTCATTCAGTTTCATATTTACATGTGGAGACCTGCTGCTTTTCTATTTTATCTACCATTATTTAATTAATCAATGAGTGCAACACAATTTATTACATTTATAGTAATGAATCATTTTCTTAACCATAATACTGTTTCTCATTTAACATCAGACTCTTGTAAATTGTGACAGACATTTTTGCTGTTTTTTGGATGTATTTTGTTTTAAAAAATACCAGATGGTAAAAAAATGATAAGAATAGATGTACAGCGATTTAAAAGTTTATGTAAGATTTAATATGGTGTGGGATGGTTTGTTTGTTAAACAAAAGAAGCAATTCTAGCTCTGGAAAGACTTGATGGGGCATTTTTCGTTATTTTCCAACCATTAGATAGCTCAGGAATAGAAAGTTAGTTGTATCTTTGCTCAGTCCAGTAAACCTCTGCAAACTGTCTGATAAAAACTTATTCAAATGGACCGTATAGCCCCATCATAAAGAAGGACATTTGCCTTCTTTATGATGGGGCTTTTAAACATTCACGCAGGAGAATAGAAGGCTACTGCTAACAGCTCGCGCTCGGCCAAATGTAATTTTCAGTGTGTACATGGAAGCGCTCGGGCTGCATAAAGCTTCTTTGTGTGCTCCTGAGCATTCCCAAGCTGCCTGAGATCACACTGAGGCTAACTCTTGTTTACACCACTGACCTGTCCCTGCAAGACTCTCTTTATTTCCACACCCCAACTCTCAGCCCCCGTGACTCAGCAGTTAATTGATTAAGAAAAAAGAAGAAAACTGGGCTGTGACTTGTCCTGCGAGTGAACAAACGGGAACACGTGCGAATGTTTATTGTCCCGTTTTTAATTTGTTTTGAATAGGAGCGTCCTGGAGCGACTAATATTGTCACGTTTCCATCCAGAGGGGCAGTGACACATGACTTCGGTGGAAATACACTGGATATCGATTCATTTATTTTCTCCAGATAAGCTCCTGTTATCTTGGTTTTCGTAGCATGTGACTCCATGTTGAAAGATTCAATATTTTGCAGTAATAGTCTACACCCTGTGAGCTACCAAAAACAAACGGGAATCTCATCATTTTCTAACTTGTTAGGGGTTGTGGTTTAAGAGATTAAATTAGATCTCTGGTGCTGATTCATTACTCCTTTTGGGGAAGAAGCTGCTGGGTGCAGACACGCTGATGCTAATGGCCTGCCTATCAGGATTATTAATGCCTGTTTCTCAGATGGAGATTTGAGAGGATTCCCTGGCCTCCTTTACTTTGAACAGCTGACTCAGCATCTAGCCTAAACGCATTACAGACAACATAAACAGACTTGTCCCCTAAAATGGTAAACACATTAGGCCCCGTTGTATTTATGTTTTTGTTTTTTGTTTTCCAAAGCACATACTTGCGTATACTCAATATAAATTGTGCTTCATGAAGGAACTTCTCACTTAAAGCGCAGATAGTAAACAGGAAGGATTTGAAAGGATTCTCTTGTCTTCTTGAGGTCAGATTAGCAGCAGGTCACATAGTTGGATCCATCGACACTGCTTAATCCGCTCCAAGTCCGTTCTCTGACCTTTTCGCGCAGTATGTTTGACAAGCGAGGTGGTTTATGTGTGTTTGTGTCAATAAAGCTGCGTGTGGTTCAGGACTTTGATGGAAAATCGGTTATAGCCTGCTGAGCTTGTGCTTCCCTGAGGAAAAGATTGAATTTTCTTACTTCAAAAAACAAAAATGTATAGGCTTGTTCCACATTTTTGCCTTGTCACTGTAGGAAAACCATGGGTTTAAGTAACATTATGAATTGGCTCCATTGTCAAACTGTCACGACTTGCTTGGACGTTTGATTAATGGTAGAAACTCTGCATTCTCTGCTGTGACAAAGTTAAAATGTCTGCAGGGGAATATGGTTGGTTTGTTTAATATAATATAACTGAAAAATAACATTAACTCTGTCATTTCTTTGAGCATTCAGCCACATCTTATCATCAAGTGTTTGAAAACTGCAAAAAATGACACAGAAACAAACCAAACTATTATCAAGTTATTGCTGTAATTGAAACTATAGTAAATGCAAGTTTTCAAAATGTTATCACACTGTTAATTCAACCCTATTAATCTCTTCAGATGTCTTATACAATAGTGATCTCTTATACTGACTTTCAGCTCCATACTTTTATTCTTGGACCCATGATACATAGTCCAGAGTGGTCCTTATTTATCTTATACTGACTTTGTTGCTACCACTCAGCCTTCATCCTCATTAACTGGCAGTGTATTCTTGCCTGACCCTTGCAAATGGTGGCTCCTCAAAAGTGGTGTTAAACCTGGGGGTGAACTCTGGCATGGCCTGAGTTTCCAGGTTAGAGACACATGGATATTCTGTAGAAAACCTCAACAATTTCTGTTTCTTCTTTTTTCTTTTGTGAGCACTGATGTGGTGATTCTTTAGTTGTTTAGGAGAAGACTGTAAGGAGTCCAGCATGCCTCAGGCTTGAGTATAAATGGTTACTGGTCTGTGTTGACGTCACAGCTTGCACAAGCTCTGAGCAACGCGTCAACCATAACCACGGTTTTATATTCTTTCCCTTTAGGGACAGCCTCCCTTTAAGCCATCTTCTTTCTAACTGGCTGCTATTGTGTGAACACATTGACACAGTGGCAACTTAAGAAGGAAATATAAGGCTGGTGAATGTTCCACCATTCTCACCAGTTTATTGGGCACTAGGGAAGCATCATGAAGTCAGGGTTTTATCCGCTTAGAGGAATTTTAGACTGACTAGCTCTAATGGGAGATTCCTCTATGCCTTCTGGTGTTGCACTTTTTTATAACATGTTAATTTGGCTTCATAAACTCAACACTAACACAATTATGTTTCACCAATGATCAGAAATAACAGAAAAATAATTGATTTTGCTTTATGTGGCCCTCTTAAAGGCCTAATTTGGCCTCATCTGTGGGATGACTGAGAGGCTTAAGGACCACTGCATGTCTTTACAGCAGAGACATTGTATTCATTGCTTACAACTTGAAATTACCTGGAAATATGGCTGCATTGTCTGTCATTCACACCTCCCTCACCTGATAGGGTACCATGACAAGGCCATTATGTCAGTCAAATCAGAGCTCTTGTCTCTGAGTAGGTATCACAAAAGAGAAGTCCACTCATTCAGGGTGAATTTTTTCCCATTTAAGAGAATTCCCTTTAGTGCAAAGCCTGCTTCCCATTACACAGTTGATATTGTCACGAAAGCAGTAATCCTGGATCAGAGCTTAAACTAATTCTTAGAAATGTTTTTGACTTGATCTTGGTGTATTGTAGAGGTGCCTGGAGACTGTATTGGTGGGTGGGCCCCAGGAGTCCTCCAGGCAAGCGGGGACGGACGCCGTGACAGAGACGCTGCCTCCACGTCCAGCACTGCCACCGCCATGGCCAGGGAGCAGCCAAATGTGGGGGACCTCCTCCCACTCTTGGAGACCTCTGACCTCCACCAGCTAGAAGAGATCAGAGGCCTTATCAATGAGCAGCTCAGCACTGGTAGGCACTTGGCTTGTTATGTGTCAGCACGGTTTATTCTAGGCACAGCTTTCTTTCTCTGTGTGTGTGTGTGTGTGTGTCTGTGTGTGATGTCACCACAACTTAACAGAATAAATAATCAAAAATAATATGCATACTTGTGAGAGCAAATGATAAAGCAGTATTCCTTTGCTTCTTCGGTGAGTTTCTCATTCTGTTCACAAACTCTGATCCACTCTCTTAAGTTGCACCTAGGAATGGTAGCCCTTGTTCTGGTCTACAGCCTTGGTTAACTTAAGACATAACCGGAAACCCCTCTTAACCCTGCAACGTAACCTTTAACACCAGTCACAGTCGTTGCAGGCTATGTCGACTCAATGTGTAATTTGCAACATAGATTTCCAGCTGAAGCAGAAATTGGCCATTAGACTAGAATATTGACTTCCATTGCTAGCTGTAGTCCAGGAAGGTGGAGGTTGAGTTTGTGAGGCAGCTGAAGGATATATGACCATGACAAAAATAACCTAGTCAACCTGTCTGTAAGGAAGTAGGAGACAGGAAGCTAGCTGGTTAGCAGTGATACTGCTACTTGAGCAATTGCATCATTCTTTTAGATGGATAAAATAATACATCACAAAGTATACTTGGGTATCAGTGGCCCATAACAGTAAAATCTGTGTGTGGGAAACCACTGAACTTTTGATAACCTTGGCCATTCTGTGCAGATTGCATCTCATTCTTTTAATAATGCCTGCTTTATCATCTGTTTTAACTTACCTCACTGCATACTTATTCAAAATCGCCTTCCTGTTTTCCTTGAAGAACGTGGGTCCATGCTGCTAAACACGCTGGTGGACTACTATTTAGAAACCAACTCCGCCCAGGCTGTGCATATCCTGTCATCTGTCAGAGAACCACATGATAAGGTGAGGTGGAGTTTGTTTGTTGTAGCTTGCCTGTGACCTGGAAAAAAAGAAAACCAACAGAACTAAAAGCACTACTTATAGAAACATTAGACTCTATATATTGATATGGTCCTGTATGAAGTTACAGCTGATATTGTCAAAGATTAGTTTCAGCATGCTTTAAAAAAGAGAATAACTGCCTGTGCTGAATACTGATTGTGTTTGCTACCCTGACCCTGATGTCCTTCCGTCACAGCACCTTCTAGATAAGATGAATGACTGTATGACCAAACAGGCCTGCCGGCTGCCCACCCTCACTCTGCTCGGCCATGTAGTCCGCAAGCAGCCGTCCTGGATCCACAAGATTGCCCGATACCCTCTGCTACTCTCACTGCTCAAATGCCTAAAGGTAACGACCCAGATACGACTCGATGAAAAAAAAAAAATCTTCTTGTCAAGGCACCGAGTGGTGTGTGGATGGATGCAGATCAGAAGTTTCTCATCCAAGCTGCTTTTAGAATGGATTTAAATCTAGTGAGCACATAAAGCAGTAGATTGTTTTGTTTTCTGCTTTTAAAGCAGTTACTTACCTGGATTTTGTTCATATACACACATCTTTGAGCTGTTAATACCAAGTATTTAAATGTTTGCTGTTTGCATTAAAAAATCATTAGAAACACAGATCTGCTTTGCACAAATTGAACACAACAGAGTATAGGCTAAGAATTCAGTGTGTATTATACTTTGGCTTGTATTATTTTTAATAGCTACAACATCCTGTGTAATGTCTTTCTTTGCCCTAAACCTAAATACTTTCACCTTGATGTCATGGCAGACGGATACAGATGTAGTTGTGCTTATCACTGGAGTGCTGGTGCTGATCACTCTGCTGCCCATGATCCCTCAAGCTGGGAAACAACACCTGTGGGAATATTTTGACATCTTTGGCCGTTTGGCATCATGGAACCTGAAAAATCCAGGTAGGAACTTCCTGTCGTGTCTCAAAAATACGATGTTGTTAGCTTTGTTAACGTTTTCTAGTTCATTTTTATTGGTCTTGATTATTTGTGTAGGAGGTAAAGGGGTGTTTAAAGGTTCTGAGCAAGCTTAGGTTTTTGTCTCTCTAATCCTTTTCCCCCACTTTAAGGCCACGTTTCAGAGGTTTACCTAATCCACCTACATGCCAGCGTCTATTCCCTCTTCCACCGTCTCTATGGCATGTACCCTTGCAACTTTGTGTCCTACCTGCGCTCCCATTACAGCATGAAGGAGAACATGGAAACCTTTGAGGAAGTAGTTAAGGTAAGCGTATTACTTTAGATGCAGTGATTTGTTGCTCTTCATTAGAGTTAGTAGCAAAATGATGATGGCTGTTAAATTTGTGTCCGACCTTCAGCCGATGCTTGAACACGTTCGTATTCATCCAGAATTGGTGACGGGAACCAAGGATCATGAGCTTGACCCCACGAGGTAAGACAAATTTTATTTTATTTCTTTATTTTTCTGTATTTGCAGCAGGACTTTGCCTAACAGTGCTCTGCTTTTCTGTAGGTGGAAAAAGTATGAAATCCATGATATCGTCATTGAATGTGCCAAAGTGTCTCTAGACCCCAAGGAGGCTTCCTGCGAGGAGGGCTATGCCACCATGCCTGAGAACTTTTACCCCCAAATCCACCTGCGACCACAGGACTGCACTTCCAGCCCCTACCAAGACCTCCACAGCAGCTATGGTCAGTTGTGCATATGAAACAATACTGATACCAGTAAGAATAATAATAGAGATTGCATGTTGAATTTTTGCATCTGCATCAAGAACCATACCTCATGTTAGAATGTAGTAGTGATTTTATCATTTGAAGTATTACTTTGAAGGATTACTTTTAGCAGTTTTTAAAGAACACCAGAACAGTGGTGTCCTAAGAGCAGACTGAAAGTTGCTGGCTGGATCCATTAGTGGCTTGTTCATACCATTTATCTTCTTGACAACAGGAAGCACTTCTTCAACCCCATTTTCAACTCCACGGCAGCCTCTACCCCCACCCCTGTCCTTGCCCCCCTTCTCAGGGACACAATCCTCATACCGCAGCCCACAGACCTCTAGGCGGCAGGTAAGATCATCCATAATTCGATCAAAATCTGTCATAATGGTCGGTTTAGGACACGGGTTTGTCAGTAATTGATGATCAGAGGGTAATGCCAGAGCACGTTGTTGTTAGGCTTC
>VUQG01017310.1:39814-52623 GCA_015106755.1 Etia nguti
CCTAACCCAGGCAGGGCTGCGGGGGTGGGTCCCTCGCTATGTCTCTCTTTCCCTGCGGCATCCCCCCAGCCTGCTGCTCAGCTCCCGGTGACATCTGCTCGTAGCACTGCGTGTCCCCCCACCCCCCCACCCCCTTGGACGCTGGAGTACCACACAACACATGCCTCCCCGTGCAGATGTTCGGGTCCCTGGGTCCTCCCTGCGTGGATCGCGTTGGGCCCGTTTGATGTGTGATGAAACGGAATCGAGCGAGCCACTCGGGGACCTGGGGAGCAAAGTGGGGAGAGCGGGGGGTGACGTTGGGTACCAGGGAAAACATGAGAGCCAGGGAAGGAGGAGGGGAGGACGTGGGGAAGAGTACAGTGAAAATGGGATTTTGGGATACATCTTATTATAATATGAATCAGAGGCCAGGCACAGACGACAGAGCTGAGATGCTGCTTCACTGGAGGTCTGAAACGCTCAGGAGGAAGATGAGAATGGAGCAGAAGGAAGGACATATAGAAAAGGAAATAAATGAGACAAGAAGAAGATAATAAAAATGGAGGAATTAGGGAGAAGGGGGAGATAGGAAGCAAGGGAAGAAAGTAGAAAGAAAAAAAGGATGAAAAGTAGAGGAGACGGTTAAAAAACATATGAACTGAGAAGAGAGGAAACAAAGTTGAAAGTAGAAGAAACATCAGTGCAGGAGGTGAAAGTCAATGAGAGGGAAAGAGAGAAAGGAAATGCTAGGAAACAAGATGGAAAAGCAGTTAAAGGAAGTTTGGGGGGAAGGGTGAAAGAGGAAAAGAAATTAGATAAAGAACTGGGAAAAAAGAAAGATCAGAAATGAGAACAGGAGAGGGGAAAAAGTAAATTAGAGAAGAAGAAATTAATCAAATTTAATGAGAAAAAGAGAAACTGAAAATGGAAAAGTGAGCTCATGAGAAAATGAGAACAGCAAAGTAGATTTTAAAAAAGACAAAAACTTACGAAGGTAAAGAGAAGGAAATGAGGGGTGTGGGCATGGAAACGCATATAACGGATGATGGGTAAAAGACAGGAAAGAGGTAATGACATTTGAAAAGAAGAAAGGATGATACAAATAGGTAAGAGGAGATTTTATAGTGAGAAATAAGGAAGCAAGGTGGCAGAGAATGAGATAAAAGGAATTAAGTTGAAAGTAAAATAAGAAAAAGAGGAAGAAATTATGAAAAGGGATACCAGAGGGACCCATAGCAGGGAAAAAAAAAACATATATGAGAGAAAATGAAATGCAAGGAAGGAGGAAAAGGGATTAGATTAAAGAAAAAGAAGCAAGAAGATGGCAAAGGAAAGAAGATACTGAGGGGGGAAGTGTAAAAAGAAGAAGAAAAGGGAAATGAAATGAAGGTGATAAAAGTAGAACATGGGTGAAAGAGAAAAGGAAATGAAAAATGTGAAATGAAAGAGGAGAAGAAAATGAGAATAGACATAAAAAACATAAGAAGGAAGGCGGGATAAGTAAAGGAAAGGATGAGATAAAACAAGAAGAACCAAATAGGAATGTAAAGCATGGCAGGAGAAGCAGAAACCAGAAATGAGAAGAAGGAAGAAGTGACCGGAGAAGGAGGAGGAAAGTCAGAGGGAAGTAGATGAGAAGAAATATAAAAGATAAGAGGAGTGAACAAACAAGAGAAGAAAAGATAAACAGTAAGCAGAGGAAACCAAGAGGAAAAGAAATGAAAGCAAGGAGCGAAAAAAGAATGCAAATCAGAGAAACTGTGATAGGAGGAGAGAAAGCCGAGTCTTCGAGCTGGTCTCAGTGTTCTCTCATCTCCTTTCTGTCTTTTTTTTTTCTCCAACATGGCTTCCTTCCCTCGACTCTTTGCTCTGTGTTGCTCTATATTCATTTACCACAGCATCTCTCTCTCTGCCTAATCTTGCTCCCTGTGCAGTATGTTAATTATTGTTGTGGAAGAACAGAAAGTTAATGACGAGGATGATGAGGATGATGATGCGATCATGATTGCCACTTAGTGCGGGCAGTGCTGCGCCTCGTAGGAGAAAAGTTTAACAGGAGGAAGTGGGTGAAGAAGCGCTAACGGGTGGGGGAATCAGGTGAAGTCAATGGATAGGTTAGCAGTTAAAGATCAAAGTGAAAAACAAAGGCAGATTTCAAACGGGCCCAGAGAGCTTGGCAACAGACCCGCGGTTCCTCTGATAATACTTAGATCTATAAATGTTCCTTTTTTTATTTATTTATTTTCTTATTTATTTTTAAAATTATTCATCGCCATAATAATTTGGGCCTAACAAGCACTTGAGGGAGACGGCTTCCTTTTGCATCTCTCTCTCCCCCATTTCTTTAGTTCCCTGCGCCGTGGTGCTGGGAGCTCAGGGATTTGGGGGCACTATTAGAGAGAATTTCTTTTATTTGCTGCTAATGAATGATATGCATGATACTATTTTCTTTTTTCTTGTGTACTTTGTGGGGGTAACTGCGAGGATTGGGGCAGGAGCTGGAGAATTGGACTCTTTTTCAAGGCTTTGTTCGCTTAACCCTCTTCTCGGCTTCCGAGCGAGTGCACAAGGTTGTTATCATCACTTTGCCAGATTTCCAATTCAAATATGTTATCATACTTCACTTGACATCACTGATATGGCATAGTTTGACTTTGTTTTGCTATTTTCAGTCACACTTTATGTTAATGAATTATGGGTTAACTGGTTTGTAGAGACAGTGAGCGGCGCAGCAGGTCTGTAAACAGCTCTGCCACAGAAATAACTGCACTTTCATTGTTCTTAACTGTTCTTCATTCTTTAAAAAAAATTTCAGCGGTTCAGCGGTTTCTTCTGCACAACCAAAGTGTTTGTGCTCTGTGCCCCACTGTACTGAACTGATCAAGCAGTTGCAACATGGGCGCTAACACTAACATTAACAGAGAAGCCTGCTTTATTTGAACACGATGGCCACATCACACAGAAGTGTTGACAAGGACAGGCAAAGGCAGGAGAAGAAGCCAATTTGTTATCAGCCTTCTGTCAGTCTGCGATTGAATGGGGTCAAGTTGGCAATTACACACAATCTGGTTCAGATAATACAGAAACTAACTGTGATTCATTGTTAAAGATATCTATTGCTGCGAAGAAAGAAATTCACATTTAAAAGAAATGCATATTTAACTATTACATTTGCAATTAGCAACATTCCTGTTCTATAGAAATATAATCAATTCAATTTATTTATACAGTGCCAAATCACAACAACAGTTGCGAGGTGCTTTATATTGTAAGACTCTACAATATTAGAGCGAAACCCCAACAATCAAATGATCCCCTTTGAGCATAACCTGAGCATAGCAGTGAGAAGGTGAGAAGGAAAAACTCCCTTTTAACAGGAAGAAACCACCAGCACAACCAGGCTGAGGGAGGGGCACCCATCTGCTTCAATTGGTTAGGTGCGAAGTGAGAAAGACAGGACAAAAAAACATGCTGTGGAGGATTAATAATAACTAATAACCAGAATAGAACCAGCTGCCAGCCACCTGAGTTGAGTCCCCTCAAAGACTCGTTCAAACTGATTGAAATGTGAGCAGTTTATCTGCATTTATAAATTAGATATCATTTATTTGTAAACCTTTAACATTCTCTCTGAGATTGATTGCAGTCAGTTCAAGTTTAACAGATTGCAACTGTTTGCAGAGAGATTTCATCCTATCAGGCAAGATAAGCCACATTATTCATAGTATTCCCACAGTATTTTAATTTATGTAATTTAATACAATTTCACTATTTGGTGTCACTATATTGATAAGATATCACATCGCAAAATATCGCGATACCGTGCTGTATCGATTTTGTTTCTCCCACCCTTACAGTAAAACTGCTGTAAAGAATTTTCTGGATTTTTTATTTTATAAAAATGCTGTATTTCAGCATATATTTTTAACAGCCATTAAACATCAAAGATGCTTTTCAGATCAAGAATTGATAAAATACTCTATGTGCCTTCAACGAGACAATTTATGCTAGTTGTTGCTTTTTCAGTAAATGTATTCTGATGGGATTCATTCATCCACGTCCCCTTTTTCCCTCAGATTCAGTTTTAGAAGCAGATATTTGTTACCATTCAGGTGAGAGCCGTTTTCCCTTTGCTTGAGTGCATTCATGTCAAGTATTTGCTGTAAGCAGAAAAAATATTATAGTCCTTAATGGCAGTTTATTATTATTTATTTTTATGGGGGGGGGTTTTGTTAAAAAAGCTGAAAACAAACCAAACGACTCGTTAAATCTGACATTTTTGCCATCTAGTCTCCTGGTGCTGTACTTTCTAAAGTATTATTCTGCTGTTTATGCTGAGATGCTGCGATTGGCTGGGGAAACACTGACCTTCACCTTTCTATGCAGAAATAATGCAAATACCTTTTAAAGTGGCGCCTCGGTGGAGTTTTTGTACAACACTCACACAGACACACGCACACAGACATAGGAACATAAACTATTTTGCCTGAAGTGATGGCTGCAGTACTGTATTTCAAATGTTAAAACAGCAGCACGCACGAGTGTGCTCTGTACCAGCGTAAACATGGCCTGATAATGACCTCCCTCTTGACTGGAAAGAGATGCTCCTCCTCGACTGTCCCTGCTCGCTTCTCCTTTTTTTCTTCTTTGAGTATCCCAGAACTTTGAAGTTGCATCTGTGCCACCTTTTGCTGAAATCGGCGGCTTCAGATGGGAATTGATGGAGGCGTTATTGTCTCCCATTGGAGCGTGCTGCAAGAGAGGTTTGTGTGATGAATGTTTGAGCAGCTGTGATAAAGCTGCACTTTTCCCATGCTGAGAGTCATGCCAGAGGCTTCACACGCCTCACTGGTCAGGAGGGGTGAGTCCAAGCTGGGCAGCCCTGATCTTTACCTCCTACAGTGGGCTGTATGGATGGGGCTTCAGGGAGCTGTTGGGCCAAAGGTCGGCTATATAAGTACCGAGCGAGTCCAGAGTGGATCATTGAGAAAAGACTTATATGTGTTGATGAGCACATTGACATTGCTGCCGCTTTCATCTACTTTAGACACACTCCACAAACCTAAACTTTGTACTAACACGTGTCAACACGTCAGATTGGTGTTAATGTTTAATTCATGCCTGTAAATGACCATTAATTAATAACCCTCAAACTTCGGGCTCCTTCATGTTGCATGAGCAAACATTTAACTTTTAATCTTGCAGCAGAGAGGTCGACACATGCCGAAATTAAAAGCTACCGCAGAGACTCAATTAGAGCAATCCACTGAAAGATATCACTCAGATGCAACTTGGAGATGTTAAATCCCCGTCTTTGTTTGTTTCTGCGCAGCTTGTTGCTCCCCAAACCTTCAACATCTGTGCAGAGGGAGGAAAAGGGGAGGGGGCTGTGGGAGTGATGGCAGGCCACATGGGGAGGGCCTTTTCTCCCTCAGTCTGTCAGCCCACCTGACTGCTGCTATGGCAGGCCTGCCCAAGGCAAGACCACAGGCTAAGGCCTCCTGTGGGCCTCCAGCAGGGCTCGGCAGCCTCCCCAAGCCCATTAGAGCACCCCTCCTACCACCTCCACCCGAGCGGCCACCACCCAGCCCTGCAGCCCTCTGCCCCAAGATGCCATTGCTCTCTGTCCTGCTTCTTTCTGCACTGAAATAACTCTATTGTTTTCCACTGTTTGCCATGTTGTGTATGTAATAGGAGGTGTTTGAGGGCATGTTTTATTATTTTTATTTATTTTTCTGCCTGCCTTGTCCTCAGGCTGCGAGGCTTCAAATCAGGCTCCGGAGAGACTTCAGCTTCCAGTGGTGTGAGAGTATTTTTAGGGAACAAATCCCAGAAAGGCCTTTTTACAGTTACTGCACTAATGTGGTGTGACTGTCAAAGCTTCCACTTATGTCCACTGCTTCGCTGAATGGTCCAACATGGAGGATTGCTGAAGCACTTAGGATTCACTGTATCTTACAGCGAACTCAACAGCAAGGAGTATTACTGTTGTATATTTCTCCCTCCAGTTCTTACATCTCCTATTTAATGAGATTGTCTCGGTAGCTGCTCAGATTCTCAGAGGCAAGGTGAGGTGTGATGGGGGGGATGATCACATATTCTGGATATCCTGTGATTCTCTGTCTATTTGAGTCTTTTTGATCTAAATGAAACTACAGGGTGCAGAACAGACCCTGCATGCGAATCAGACACAGCGACTTTGCATACGAGCTGCAGAAATACCAGGAGAGCAAATTCATGTTCAACCCCAGTTGTGGATGCAATTTGTGAACGTGAGGTTCTGAAGCGTGCTGTAATAGTTCAATTTATAATTAATCATATCTGATTTGCCAGATTGCCATAAACTTGGGGAATAAAAATTTGGGAGTGTTGGGGTTTCAGATTTTTTTATTTTTTTTTAATCATTAAGTATTTATGATCCGTGATGGATATATAAACTGTGTTAAATCTGTTGCCTTGAATATTGATTATCTCTAATTAAAAATGCAGTTTGATAAGAAGGTTAGCAGCGTTCTCTGGTCAGCCTCCCTCGTTTTACAACTTACATATTATTTTTTTAAATTCCTCACCTCCTAGTGGTTTTCTCTCTGCTTGCAGTTCAGTATGCCAATTAGCTGCAGAGGTCTTTAACGAGCAAGTCATTAGTTCTAATTAGGATGTGGTTAACTGCGATGCGTTAAAAGGCGAAACCCATCATGTTGAAGGATGGTGGTGTTGCGAATAAGCCCGACTGGAAACAGCTGTTGACTTTACAGAGAGGGTCATGCTATAAACAAATACTCCCCTGAGCACAGCGAGAGCAGGGGACACCAAGTCTCACAAGATGATTGGCATGCAGAATTAAGCAGCGGTTGAGTGGAGTATATGATTGGAAATAAAATGTGCTGCTTTGTCTCTACATTTTATTTAGTGAATATAAATTGGGCGTTTCTTAAAATACTTAGAAGCACAGAGGTTTATGAGAACCTTGAATCCAACTGTGTCTCAAAAAACCCCCACTCTTTATATAATAATATAATACAAAATAATGATATTTGATCACTGACATCACATTAATGTGCTTTACCCACAAAAATGGACACCCTATGGATGCAAAAAGTCAACAGTGACAAGTTATTTGAGCCAGTCGATTGTTTACTCTTTTTTTATATTTATCCACCTTGATAAATAGACTTTATTGCAGCGCACCAAAACAGACAAGGCAGAAAACAATGATCATGTTATCAGTTAGAGGAGAAGCAATATGAGGTGCAAGTACAGAGAAAGAGAGAGGAGAAAACAGAAAGCCATGATAACAAGACTCTGAAGTATACACCAATCAGACCAACAGGTGTTTTACTGGGAAAAAAAAAGTCTGAGCATTGAGTTGTATGTTACTTCGACACAAATCACGCACCTAAATATTGTTGCAGGGCAACACATACTCTGACAGCAATGGTACGGTCCAACAGAAAAGGTCTTCGCCAACAAATAATTGTCAGGAATGCTTTGGGGAACATTTTCAGCCCAGTGTCACAGCATTTTGTGAACTAGCCACAAAAAAGTGAATTTACCTTTTGGTCTTAATAAACAAGTTATTAAAGTTTCTGTGTCAGTAAGTACAGATTTGTGAGTAATAGGAAGTATATTTTTTGTAAGAAGCATAGATTTTGTGTATGATGAGCAGGGAGGGGTCACCAACCAAGGAAAACAGTGTTTTAAAAGACATAGTTATTGTTGTATTTTTACCCAAACCGTGATCTTTTTCTAAAGATTACCAAAGTGTTTTTTGTGCTTAAACCTAACTAAAATTAAAATGTCCAGTCTGCTGAGAAGAGGCCAAGCCATTGACATGGCCTCCAAACTACCCCGATCTCAATGCGATCAATTCTCTAATCCTCTCAGAACAAGTTTGACTGAAGGAAGCCTCACCCTGGAAACCACTGAACCCAAAATATCTGTTATCAAAGTCCTGGTGCAAGACTGAAGAGGTCTTTTGAGCTCTGTGAAGCTACGGATTCACTTGGAGATTCACTTCAGCTTTCAGATCCCTTTCTTGTGGAACCAGGTCCTAGTTTGGAATCAGGAGAACGATGCCATCTCTAATTTTAAGATTAGACTCAAAACTTGATAAAGCTTATAGCTTATAGTTAGGGCTGAATTAGGTAACTCTCACCTGCCCCTTTGTTATGCTGCTATAGGCTCAAACTCTTGTGAGGCTTAATTTGATGCACTGAGCATGTGTTTATGTGTCGCTGTAACATGTCATTACATTTTTGTCTTTTTTTTAATCCTCCTCTTATAGCAGCAGAAAAGGACAAACTTCATCTTAGAGGGATTGAATGTTTTGGCAAAAGGAGAATAGTAATGCAATGAAACTATTAGCATTAAACTGTGATATCAGTACAGGTTCGGGTATCTGTCCCAATAATCACAATAACCAGTAGCAATAGCTTCTAATTTTGGCTACCGATCAGGGTTGTTAACAGCCTTAAATCCACGAATTAAGGCTGTGGTAAGGTTGAAGAACCAGAATCGATTTAACTGTTGAACAAAAACACATTTTTAGTACTGTGAACCTCGACATTTAGATTTCACAAACTGTTTTGTGTGAAACCTAAGAGTCTCATTACCTGAAGTGACAATAGCTGGCAGACAGCTGTTTTTGCTAATGTGCGTGCGGGGATGGGAGAGAAGGCAGAAGAAGATGGCAGGGCGGCAGCGGCGGGGTGTAGCTGACGATGTTCAGGTGCAGCGCAAATGTGACAGAAAGGTACACAGGCAGAAAACAGGCAGAAAGTGGAATGAAACACGGAGAGAAAAGATAAAGAGGAAGAAGGGAATCAGCGAGCTTGACTCGTAATGTTTGAGTCGTGGGGCTCGGCATAAATCATCGTAGATTACCGAGCCTGTGGAGATCTTTTGACTTGTGTTCCTCCTCTTCCTACCTACTGTTTGACATGAGAGTGAATGAGGTAATCCACGGTGCTCAGGGGTACACAGGCTCTGCTCCCATCTGGGCTTTGAACCTTTTGCTCACCTCACGCTCGGTCTCTGGTGTGTCGTGGTACAGTGGAGCATGTCAGACAAAGAAATTAAAGATGGCAGTTTACAGGGAAACACTCGGCTCTTTTGGTAACGTGGCTCCGAGAAGAACCTGACAAATTGATTTAAAAGGATGAAATACGTTCCCCAACCCACAAACGTTTTCCTCTCACCTTTTAAAACATATTTACCTCCCTGCCTGCTCCCGTTTTGTCACTTTTGGGAGTGTGTGCGCGCACTTCAGTGCCTGTTTGCATGCCTTGCATTCATTCATTTTTCATGCCCATAATGGCACTTCTTTGCAGCCATTGCTATCAATCAGGTTTTCTTTTATTTGCATGTGAGATTGTATGTGAGCGCATACAATGCGTGTGTGTTTTTGAACGTCCTCCGCTTGCAAGTGTGTTTTCAGAAGCAGGATTGCGACTGTTCTTTTGTTGCTCACAGCTGTCCCATATTAGGGATCAGCTGCTATTCCCCAGGCAGTAAAGTGCTTTCAGAGGACTTGCTAATTGGCTGTAATCTCCTTTTTAAACTTGAAAGCCAGCAAGCCTCCAGCCTCGCAGTTTACAAGCAATTAATGCAAGGGAACACCAATATTGCTGGTCACAATTGGTGTATGTGCGCTCATTCTTCCTGCAGCTCCCTCTTATCTGATCTCACGCCTGTCTCAGAGGCGGATTGACTCCTCGTGTGTTGTGGACCCCCGGTGTAAACAGCTACTCAGCAGTGGGGCGTTGTGGGGAAGTGGCGCGAACGGAGCGGAGGGGGGGGGGGATTTGGTCTGAACCTTGAGGCGTCCATAGGGATGATGGTGGGGTTTGGGGATCGGAGGGGTTTCCTTCTTAGGCGCTGATGAAATAATAATGCACAGAGTTGGCGAAGCTGAAATTTGCACATGAAAATCCTCTCCCTTCGCTCTCCTTGCGTCTAATGTGCCGCCGATGACAATCCCTGCCTCTCACAGTTTATATGCAAATTAGTTCTCTCAGCTTCCTCCTCCTCCTCCTCCTCCTCCTCAGAGAGTTGCCCAGCCGAGCTGGAAAGAGCCAGATAGACGGAGAGTTAGAAAGTGAAAGAGACAGAGTGGGGCTTTTTTGTTGTGTTTTGTTTGTGTTTGTCTTGTTTATTTTTAAAAGGATTTTAAAAGATGATAATATATTTTAATTTTTTCCTTTGTGTTTTTTTGTTTTTTTTCCTGAAAGGCGATATGCAGATTCTCTGAAGAGTTTGAAATGCCAGACTTTTCTTTTGAGTTTAATTGGAACATAATGCCGGTAGTCTAAATAAAGTGTTTGTGTGAAGTCAGAAATGGTTCTGTAATGACTCTTTTCTTTTTTTTTTCTTTTTCCTCCAACAAACAAGGCTCATCTTTCCCACAGGAGTCTCTGAGTCGGATGATTCTCTGTCGATATAAATATTATTTCCACTTTGTGACCTCTGCTCTTTTTCGTTTTGTCTATAGGCATTTGCACAGTTATGTAAAGAAGAACTGGGTGTTAACATCACATCACCGGGCATAAAAGCTACTATCTTCAAAATTGAGGTAAGATAAGGGAAAGATGTGGAAATGCTCTAAAAGTGATGTTTATACTTTAAAAAAAGCATCGGCTGAAGAAGACAAAACAACCAACAAACATAGAAAGTGTCATTATAATAAAAGAAAGCATGATTTACAGATTTCATGAGCTCTTCTGCAAGTTATACATATTTGTAGTGTTTTCCATACAGAATCTACTTGGTCAAATACTCTAGTTAACTAATAATTTTAAATTTAATTAACTAAACAGCAGCTTGTTCTAAAAACAAGATAAAGCTGGAGGTTTCACTAGTTTCTTGCAACACCCAATTCAAAGCAAACAGGTCCAGTCAGATGAGGGGTGAGACAGATAGGAAGAAGAAGAGGAGGAGGGAGAAGAGAGGAGCTTTATGTCAGCCCGCTCTCCTCAGTCACGGCCAGTTAGTTAAAGCAAACGCAGGCGGACCCTTGAGAAAATGCGAGGCGGCGGAGAGTGCCAATCACGGCCGAGCCCTGGGCATTCCCCGGTACAGCTCGCCTTGAGCAACTTTTTATTAATTTAATAAACATCCCACAGAGACAGAGCGATGTGGACTTACATACCCTTGCAGACAACAGCACTGCTTGGGCCTAATGAGATGTGCTACTCTCACACACACACACTCGCCAATTCACACAAAGTGGGCACACTCTTTCTGAAAACACACAGCCGTGCAGCCCACAGGCTCAGTTGCTCAATAAATATGTCAAAAAAATGTCACTTGCATATTGTGGTTTCTAGCCGTGAAAATAGTGTTGGTTTTATTTGCCAAAGTTTTCAGTTGTACATCCTGAGATTTCTGCCTCTACTCCAGTGCAGTGAAAGTGAGTGGGATTTTATTCGTGGTTACAAGATTTAGAAAAAAAAATCGTTCTTTTTTGAAAAAAAAAAAAAAATATATATATATTTTTCTAGGAAACACTGGTACTTTGGATCATCCACATAACACCACTGAGAGACAACAGAGAAGAGAAACAGTGAAGAGAAAAATGGTTCATATCATTATTAAGGTTCAGTCAAAGAAAATTCAGAATATTCTTTAGGATTGATGTAAGTCAGGTGTTTTGGTATCAGACTAAAATGCATCCAGTATAGATAATATTTCCTCAGTTTTCTCAATTGAGATACCTATGTTCATATAATTGCCTGTAGTACACCATGGACTATCTGCATACTCTGTGTAGTTTGTACATTCTGATGCGGAAGCCTCGATCGAACCTGAAAGGTTTTGCACCTGCTAGAAACAATGACTGCGTTTTACATCCATTTATATCTTGATATATAAATTCTTGATAAATACCAAACAACGCCACAACACATATAACATCAATACCTCAGAAAAAATATGCCTCCTTTAGCACTGTCATTGCCATCTGACAGTAGATGTAATAATGTTTCCTTCTATTGATTGCCTCGAACTCCACAAAAAAAGGCCCTGGCCAGATAGTGAATTCGAACCCAGGACTTTCTTGCTTGAGGCAACAGTGCTAACCACCACCCTGGACACAATGCAGCTTTTAAAAATACCTCTGTACATGTGACCAAGGTGTCCAAACTTTTATATCAATTCAGTTGTTAACTTGCATTTTTTAAGAAAGTGTTACTCTGGATCATAGAGTACTCATCCACTAAAGGAAAATTCAGATATAGTGCTTTTAAATATGATCTTTCAATGCTTTGACCACCATAAATAAAATTCCATTCACCTCCAGGCAGGCATATAGCTCAAAACTTGGCCAAAAAATTATATTTTTATAGATACCACTAAAGGCAGGAGAGAAGATATATCTTTCTTTTTTTGCGCTTTGGTTGAAATGTCCTTTTAAACTGGCATGCTGTCTTTGAAGTGAACTTCTTTTCTTCGGCCCCTTAAAGCACTCCTCAGACTCGAGTTCATTACGATTCCATGGGCAGCGTGCGATGCGCCAAGGGGTCCAACGGCAAGCACAAAACATTTTGAAAATAATAATGATCTCACTTTAACGCTTGTTTCTTCCTTCTCCGGCTGCTTATGGCGGTGTCGGTGTCGATGGGAGTCATTAGAAGGGTCGGCCGCTCCTCCCGACTGATGAGGAGCGGCTGCAGCAGCAGGGACCAGGGGAGTGGGAAGAGGACATACTCCGGCACGCTAACAACCACAACCATCATCACCATCGCCACACATACCTGCTGCTCTGGGGAGACGCTGCTTCCTGTCAAACAGCGGATGGACCCTGGTTTGCCTGCAATTCAAAGTCGTGTGTG
>VUQG01017314.1:0-10298 GCA_015106755.1 Etia nguti
TTGCCCGCCCCTGCACAGTTACCAGCTGTCAGCTACATAAAAAAGGATCCTGGTGTTATTTGTCTCTCAGAAACAGTTCATAACTTCCCTTCAACTCATTCATGTCACCTAAAAGGTAAACCTGTTTCTGCATCACCTGTTCAGCTCTGATGATTCAGTAAGGACATCTCCTGGTTTCACCTTCATGTTTCCCTCTCACCACATATCCAAACCGATATCATGACCAGCAGCTTTTACAGCTGTGGCTCCAGCAAACATTAGCTGATACTAGAAAGTAATATTAAATAAATTCTAACAACAGCTTATCAAGCTTAAACGTGCTGCTTTTGTTTATCCGCTGGTTTCCTCTTTCTGGCGCAAAGTGGGCGATAAACAAACAAGAGAGACGGAACTTGCGTCAGAAAAGCCGATCAGCTGATTATTGATCAGTTTCATGATTGAAGTAGCAACAGGAGAGGGAGGGGAGAGAATGAGAGAAGAAGAGGCAGCTGTGCAGCATGAAGACGTAGAATAACTCCAGCTTTGTGTCTTCTTTTTTTTTCATTCTAGCTGAAGTACGGGACAAATCGCTTTCATTTTCCCCTCAATACGGATACCTCAATTTTCTTCTGTTTGTCTGTGATAAGATTGCTTTCAGAGCCATTGCCCAAGCAAGGGGGAGGGTGCATCCGACCTCCTCGGCTGTAATTGGGTCCAGCCCAGAGTCGATCACGACGCATTGGCCAATCCACCATCTTTCATTGTTTATAACGTTACAAAAAAAATAAAATAAACATAAAACATAGGCCCATTAAAAACGGAAACTCACCGATGGCCAGTCCAGCTATGGTTTTAAGTGTTGCATGAATAACGACTTTTCACAGGGTTGGTTTTTCACAAATAACCGAATTTGTGATCAGCTTTCCCAACTCCCCGTCTGGGTGAATTCACTAAGAATGAAAGGAAGCTCAAGTTTCTCCAAAACTTTATTACACTCAGGTTTTTCCCCCTTTCGAGCTAAATAACTGTTAGATCTGTTATATCAGCTTTTTAAGGCTCTGAAAGGTTTAAAAATACATTTTAAAAAAATTAGGAAATAAATAAATGACTAAATATTATTAAATATTAAAGCCAGATAGAATGTGGCACATTGTCTTAACATGTTGGACAGGGGGACTAAAACACGTTAAAAGGACATTAGCATTAATGAAAGAAGTGTAGTTTGGACACGGAAGCGGGGTTTATACCTCATCACTTAACCAGATAAGGGCTGTGCAGTCCCAAATGACGTTAGACTTTAGAGGAGTGGCATGAGTAAGGTGCGGGAAACATAAGCGCACTGACAGGAGAGATTAGGATATTGATCGGTCTTTATGTATGTGGAGAACGTGGCTTAAGTCAGGATCGACGTGTCAGATGGATCTGATTTCTCTTTCTTTCTATGTGTGTATTATGATAGTTTGTCTGCCAGGACCTGCAAGATTATCCAGCAGTGGTAAGTTAAAAAATAAAAATAAAAAATTACACATTTGTTGTGTAATTACAAATTAGATTCAGGTAGACACGCTAGCAGAGATCATTTTTCCATCACATCCTTGAAAAATTAATCATTAATGTATGTATAAGATTAAACATTTGAGCAATTCAGATTGGTGATTGAAGAAAGGCGTCATAATTTGTTGGTGTGCATGATTAATAATGGTTTAATTTTGCAGTTTTGCTTTGATATTTCCCATGACTCCATCAGTACCTACTCTGTCAGTGATTCTATTAGAATCAAACTCTCACCAGTACTAATAACAAAACAAAAATAAAACACTAATTATGTTTTTAGAGCAGTTTTATTAGCAGTGATTGTTACAGTAGCTGCAGCAATGTTTGTTAGTAATATCTATGTATATTTAATGATATGACGTATCATTTGGAGTCGGTCGTACTGATAAAAAAAACATAAGACCATGATGGTTGTAGCAGAGTTAAGATGCTAAGATTTTCATTAAGAGGAACTAGGATGGACAGGATTAGAAATGAGAGGGACAGCTCAAGTTGACTGGTTTGGAGACAGAGAGGCCAGGCTGAGATGGTTTGGATGTGTGCAGAGCAGGGATAGTGGATACACTGGACAGAGGGTCTTGAATATGAAGCTACTAGTCAGGCGGAAAAGACGTACAACAACTAGCAGATGTGTGTTTGAAGTTACATTTTTATTAATTGTTTAAATTAATTTTATCAGAGGACTATTAATTCTATCTTCTAGCCATAGAGATAAAATCTGTCTTACATCACTTACAAAAAATAATAAGATTAGTTATTATTTACTATATTTTACATTTTATGATATTGTAAATATTTGTTTTTTCTTATAGATAACAGCTGTCAATGTCCAGAGATTCCTCAGAGAAGTTTAACTAAACCCCCACAACAAAGCTGTTTTCAAATTGGTAGCTTTTTTCGCTACAAATGTATAGATGGTTACATGAGGGAATTGGGAACGTCAGATTTAATCAGATGCTTTGGAAATGCAGTTGGTGCACATTGGACCGAGCCCACACTACGGTGTATACGTAAGTCAGTCTGTCTGTGTGTCTAAAAGAAAGCTGCATCCTGTGTGTCAGTTACACAGTTACACTTTTTGAGGTAATATAGACACATAGAGCAGGTCATCTACTGATCGGAAGGTTGGTGGTTCGATCCCTGACTCCCCCATCCTTGGGCAAGATATTAACCCTAAGTTGCTCTCTGATGCATCCATCTGAGTATGAATGTGTGTGAATGTTAGTAAGCATATAAAATCATAGAAGAAAGTGCTTGTGTGAATGGGTGAATGTGGCATGTTGTATTAGGCGCTTTAAGTCCTCCGGGAGAGTAGAAAAGCCCTATGTAAGAATCAGTCCATTTACCATTTACATACCACGGAGGTTGGCTGTTAGTGTTCAGTATGTGGACCACAGACAGAATTGTTCTTTGCAGTAACATGCCCAAAATGATTTGTAATTGAGTGTGGTGAGGCGTGGTTGGCGGTGCCGTGCGAACGCACCTGCACGGGATCTGCAATCACGCCCGCCGTGTTTAAAACACAGGGAATTGGGGTTGTATGTTGTGGTGTGACTTATGTGCGGCTGGCAGCTTGTGAGCTGCAGCCACGGAATGAATAAAGATGGCTCTGATTAACGTTCTCTGGACCCGCCGTGTCTCATTCACACCACATTGAGATCTAAACATGTTGAAACTGATTTAACTAGGCATAGTGTGAGTGTAGAGAAGTACATCATCAGCAAACACTGAAATGTAGAGCTTTGAGTCATGCATAGTAAACAGGATGTAATTGTCCAATTGTAGAGCTCTTGAAAGTCTGCAATACTTTCAGCTTGAGAGTGGAGCTGTTAACTCTATCAGAGAAAAGCTGGTTTACAAACTAGGGTATGTGTGGTTGCATTGATAAGAGTAGGATCTAAATGGTAAATGGACTGATTTTTATATAGCGCTTTTCTACTCTGAGCATGCAAGGCACTTTATGTAACTTGCTTCATTCAAACAAGCACTTTGTTCTATGGTTTCTACACAAGTGCTTACTATCTAGCATTCATACACATTCATACTGCAAGGAAATTTTGGCATGGAGACTGGAGCAGCCAGAGATCAAACCACCAACCTTCTGATCAGCACATGCCCTGCTCTACCTCCTGAGCTTGAGCCTCCCCATCTATACAACAGGTTTTGGAGCCCGAACAACTTAAATATGTTTTATGCATTTATTGTGTTTCAGCTGACCCAAGGATAACCACAACACGTCCAACAACATCAAAAGTAAAAGGTAAGTGTTCGTCCACCTGTATTGCTAAAAAAACAAAATAGTATTAGTCATAATTTGTTGCTATGTATGATGTGGACCACAGAAGTGTTCTTTGCAGTAACATGCCCAAAATGAGAAAAAAAAATTTGTAATTGAGATTTAAACACGTTGAAACTGATTTAACTAGGCATAGTGTGAGTGTAGAGAAGTACATCATCAGCAAACACTGAAATGTAGAGCTTTGAGTCATGCACGGAAAACAGGATGTGACTGTCCATTGTATATCTTTTGAAAGTCTGCAATACTTTCAGCTTGAGATTGGAGACGATAAATCTATCAGAGAAAAGCTGGTTTACAAACTAGGGTATGTGTGGTTGCATTGATAAGAGTAAGATCTAAATGATAAATGTGGTGAATGATGGTTTGATACTCTCATGTCTTTCTTTGCATGAATGAAAGACTTTGCATCAGCATTAAAAAAAACTGTGTAAACTGACACTAAATCCTCTCAAGTTTCGATTAAATATATCCATTATAAAACTAAATATATGACCAAAGTGCATGATATATCCCAGAATGCTCCAAACTGCAATACCACTACCATTTAGCTTCTCAACTGATCTGCACCAAATGTTTTCAGATCTTTTTGTTTTGTTTTGAAGTGTGATGTTCATACATAGGTTCATGAAGGAGAGCCTCGCACTGTTCGGGCAGCAAGAAAGGACAAGCAGGTGTCTAATGTCTGCTACTCCATATAACAGTGAGTGATCTTTTTTCTCTTCTCAGCAGCAACTTCCACCACGAAGATGATGCAGAATGTGAGCACTTTGCCATCAGTGCCTGGAGAAAGGGACACCATAGAAACATACATACATGGTAAACAGCACAAAGTCACACCGTGCTTGAACAGTAAGTTTCTGCTTTGCTGTTGCTGACAGCTTATTTTTACCTGCTGAGTTGGTGTTACAGACAGCCGAAATTAATGACTAACCGCATCCTTTCCAACGTGCTTATGAACTCACCTCTTCGTCCTCTTCAAGACCAAGAGAAAAGAACAGGAACATTCACCATCAGATAAACTTTCAGAGCTGAACAACCTTATCGAGGACAGATAAACATGAGTAGTTAAGAAAGTAATCAAAGCAGTGTAGCAAAACATTAACAATTAACAGTTAGTAGCATCCAGAAATAATTTGTCTTAAATTAAAATTCAGCCTTAAAAATAATTATAAAAGAATTACACACTGACTGATTCAAACACAACAGATGAAACACAAACACCTGTAAAAGGAATTCCTTGGGCATCCCATAGGCCAAATATGCCCTGCTAATGAGTCTAAGCTATGAATGGTGTGTCTTCTTTAGAAAAGCAGTAGCATTCAAAAAGTTAACAAAGTGAAGCCTCAGCTTGAGCTAGCTAGCTGAGCTATGTTGTCTTGTTTTTAGATTTTAGCTGTTAAGTCTCTAAAGAAAGGCATGTATCTGAGGTTTCACATGCTTATCTAACACACAGCTCTAATAACAGAGTTAACACTGCCACGCAGCCTTGCTGCTAATTTGTGGTCATTTACTGACATCATAGACCGTGGGGGATTCTCCCACCAAAAATGAGACAGTGAGAAGAACATTTGTGCACTCCACTGTGATCTAAATGGTTAAAGTCTTCCTTGTAACTCAATCCTGGCCACAGTGCTTCACATAGATACATCACATTACCGAAGATAAAGACAAACTTATTTTTGCTTTGATCTTAATCTCTTCAACATTATTGTTTATTCTTGTTTGCCACATTTCTAAGTATCATGAGTTTTAGTTCCTCGTATCAGTTTACGGGTATTTTCATGAATATTCTGCGTTGAGCTTATTTTGTATAGTCTGTTGTTGTTTTCTTCATCTTCCCATTAGTTTCCCTCTGTGACATGTTTGCATGTTTGAGTCTGTCATCCCTGATTTGTTCCCATTGTTTTCACCACCTATTTCTCCTAGCCTCATCACGTTTTGTATTTAATGTCTCACTCTCCCCGTTGTCCTTTGTTGAGTCGCTCCACATAGTTGTGTGCCTTCATAGTGTTTCCGCTCCTTGAGATAGCTGTATATGTACTCCTTGTAGCTTCTGGTTATTTGTTTTCCCTAGCGTTCCTTTCTGCTTTCGGACCATGTAAACCTTTGAACTATTTAGCATTAAATACCCTCCCCCCCAGATTTTTTTAGACTAGGACACGCTGCAGACACAGCACAGAATGCCACTGAGTTTCATTATAGTATTTGATGTTTACACTGAAGCACTTGAAAGATTCACAAAGCAGATTTGGAGTCATCATGTCTGATAAAATGCCATATTATATTTATTATTTTCTGTGGAGAAATTGAGAATGAGAAGAGTACATAGGTAGAAATTGATGTTCAGTATTTTCTCTTATTGGCAGGACCTTTTAAAGCAGCAACGCTGGCATCCATTTCTGTAACTGTTTTACTGGTGATTCTCTGCTCTTTGGGGATCATCTTCTTACTGTATCAAAGGTAAAAGAAAATGTTTGGATAACAGAGAGCTGGGGTGAATTTTGTATACATTCATCAGGTTACAGTTAATTGTTTTTAATCAATCTCATTGCTGTCTGTCCCTTTTGTATCTCAGGAAGTCAAAAAAGCACATCCTAGTGCAGATGCCAGATGAAGTAAGACCGATGAATCCAGGCCCATCTGGAGTGGACTTGTAGAGACTGTAGCACTCTGTGACTTTCCCACTGACTCTTACCCTCACATGGAACTGGACTCTGGTCAGATGGTGTTTGTCACAGCCTGATAACCCATTTCATCTTCCATCAACACCATCCCCAAATCATCATGGCCACCTTGATATGATTTTAGTTGTTTGTACATCCTAAGAAGCTTAATCTTAAAAAAAGACTACTCAGTTGTTTCTGTCTGTGGTTTGCTTCGTTCATGTAATAAAAATAAACATAATTAACTCTGTTAAGGCATAATTGTTGGCGTTTTCTCCTTCACTGTGTTTCAACTTATAGTGAAGTTGTCTTGCTTAATTCAGCCGCTTTCTTACTTGATGAGAATGATTAGTGGTATTGTAGTATTTTAACTTCACTACCACCTTGTTAAAGGCACTTCATTCCATTGTTTATACAAATTAAACTTTCCTGTATCAGATTAAAAGCCCAGAGTTTCAGTAGACGGCATCACTTCATTTGTTATTGTAGTGTGTATTGCGATACGTAGAATTAGTAAAGCAGAGAAAGAGTATGAAGACTTTCCTCCTAGCAGAGATAAAGACAATCAGATATTCAAGAAGAGGAGATATGCCAGAAGAACAGCAGTATGGTTATACAGAGGATAAACTGAAAAAGGATTTTTGAAATCATTGACATTTTGACAGTAATGAATTCAAAAGCATGGGCCTCATTCAAATTGTGAGAAGGAAATTGTCAGTATTTAATTACCTGGGTTTGTTCATGCTCTGCAAACAGACTTGGAATGCGGCCAGAATCCTCCCACTCCTGATGAAATACTTTAGAAAGACATGCCCTTCTGGTTTCCTCCTCTGACACTATTGTTTTAGTGGCTTATGCACAGAAATTCTCCCTTTTTGTTTGTTTGTTTGTTTTAGCTGTTAATGCTGCTGTCTTAAAACATTCTTCTCCACGATCCACCTCTAGCTAAACATATTTCCCTGTTTCCACCCATTTACCTACACGCCCAGTGCTTTAGAGCAGGGGTGTCCAACTCCAGGCCTCAAGGGCCGGTGTCCTGCAGGTTTTAGACGTGTCCTTAATCAACACTGATGTAGATGGCTAAATTACCTCCTCAACTTGTCTTGTAGTTCTCCAGAGGCCTGGTAATGAACTAATCATTTGATTCAGGTCTGCGGACCCAGGGTGAGATCTAAAACCTGCAGGACACCGGCCCTCGAGGCCGGGAGTTCCCCACTCCTGCTAAAGAATAATTCTGAATGAACAGTGAACCGTGGTAAGAAATTGTCCGATGCGCACATTGCAATGCATAATTCTGCCTGTGAACCCATCAGTCCAGCTTATGTCTTATGTCAACCTTTCACTTTACATGAATAGGCTGCAAGCCCCTTTATCTTTACATCTTTATCTTTACAAGCCCCTTTATATTTATCTTCTGTCCCTTGTAGTGGGCACTGGGTCTTTCTTGATAACAGAATGATGTGATGTGATTATTCTGTTTTGATTTTTGTGTGGATTTCTTGTAAATATGTATTTTCATTTCCTGAACACTACAACAGTTAGATGAAGGAAACACATCTGAATGCTGAAACGTTTTTTAGCAAATAACTTTTCGTAGTGAAGCCTTTTGATTCAAAAAAGGAATTTGAGAGCTCAGAGGGAGACATCCTAGCTTTAGAGGAGCCTGAGGTGGGGGAAAGTGGCTGAAGTGTATTATGGATAGTAAGAATTATTTAAGCTGGAATTTGAAGGTCTGGGAACAAAAACATCAGGTCAGGCTTCTCCAAAGCTAGTATATCATCCACTGAGCGTTCAACTTCTTGTTTGAATGTTAGGGCTCCTCCATTGCTGCCGGCCCATCTCCTCACAGCTATAAGTGTGACTCCCTTTCTGCTGAATGCTCCAGAGGGCATTGTACTTGTTGCTCTCATCAGAGATGCCAAGATCATTTTTTACTTTAATTGACTGCCTAATCTTGAATAATCTGTCTCAACTTCTTGAAATGGCTATAACTAGGACCGAGTATATCAGGGTCTAGAATGGGAAGTCAAGGCTTGAGCACCGGATTCAAGTTTGAATTAACTATTAACCTCAATTGTGTAAAACTTTAGCGTATCGTGTACCAAAAAACTGTTGGGACAAAGTACAGCAAAAGGTTAAGTTAAAAACTTGTTTATATCAAATTTCCTTCTTCAATCGCAAAAATAAGATGATTTATCTATTTAGCCGTGTTTATATATACTGACTTTCCTTACAGACAAGAACAAATGTCCGAAATTCCTCAAAGCAGCTTAAATGGGGATCCAAAAGACGCCTGCTTCCAAACTGGGAGCGCTTTTAGCCTCACGTGTATAGAAAGTGATGTGAGGAAAGCGGGATCTCAAGTCTCAGATGCAAGGAAAATAAAGGCGGTCCAGAATGGACCAAGTACCTGCTCCAGTGTATACGTAAGCCTTATTTATTTATATATTCACAAGATCAAAAATATCCATATTCTGGTTAGCAGGAAAAACGACCTTAATGACTATGATCTAACATATTTCCACACTATTTATTCCAAAGCTAGTTAAACCCTAGATGGGTCTTGGATTTATAACCCTTGATTTATAAGTAGCCCAGGAGAGGTGCTATGGCTTCTACTATTAGAGGGCATATTTTTGTCCCCTAAAATAATTAATATGTATCAACATTACTGAAATATTTTCATGTTAAATGAAAATGTATCTAACCACAGACACCTCTGTGGTTACATACAAAAAAGTTAGTGTAAATATTAAAAAGGCCACAGAAGATGATAGATGCACATTTATTAAACAGCAGCTCATATGTCTGTGTCTGTGGGAATAACTAACAGCCATGAATAGAATAAGTAATAGTCATATTGGGGGACCCACCTATGAAGCCTGTGTTTATTTACACTGAGATCCACTTGTGAGTCTGTGTCATCAACGGAGAAGCTTAGTGCAATTACCACGTTGAATCAAAAGGAAAGTAATGTTGGTTAGGGTTACTGTTGGGTAGCATGAGAACATGTGAGCAACAGAGACGTCTCATTCTTATTTCCACGCCTGTAGGGAAGTGGTAGGGAATGTAGCAGTGGAAATTAGAATAGTAATGTAACACGACAGCTGTAGCTTTAGCTTTAACTGTTGCAGATTTAGCAGCAGGATTTGCACATGTAGTAGTAGTAGTAGTAGGTCTTTGGGTGGTAGCAGTAGAAATACTACATTTATTAAAGAAAGAGTTCACAGTAGTTGTATTAAACAGTGTAAAATAATGCAAAATCCCTCATGTACTTTCAGCTTTTATATGGTATGTTCATTCTAAATGTGCAACAAAGTGCATGAAAGTCTTTTATACCCCGCCACCACTGTCCATGTATGAGTGCAGAAATCAATATCCCACTATGCTCCAAATCACAGAGACAACCAGGCTTGGAGCAGTATTAACACACTTCCATCTGGGATGTGATGCAGAGCAGAAGCATTTTACCATCAGTGGCTGGAGAAAAGTTCATCATAGAGTCAACAACACCTGGTAAACGTCTTGATGCATTCTCAATCATCCAGGAAAGTAAATCTCCAAAAGTTGATTCTGTTCATCTGGACGTAGCGTTTTGTGGGAGAAACGTTTCGTCACTCATCCAAGTGACTTCTTCAGTCTCAGCTGACTGCAGGTTTCCCCAATCTTATAAACAGTACATTTGCATAACGACTGAAACCAGCCCACTGAAGGAACAATGGGCTGGGAGGTCAGTTCCTTAATCTTAATTATGCAAATTCTCATGACCATTGATCAACAACCACTGACCAAAACCCACTGAT
>VUQG01017316.1:1950-36076 GCA_015106755.1 Etia nguti
TAACAACCCACCCCCCCCCCCCCCCCAAAAAAAATATTTTTGTCTTACTTAATACTGAAATTATTCTGTGTCATAATAAAAATGCTAACAAAAAAAACAAAACAAAAAAGACAACAGATGAGATGGATAAACTTTTACTGGATCTTCAGCTCACCAGTGGAAAAAAAGCTAAAGATCCCCGTTTAACTGATAAGCAGTTTACAGAGATGTGATTTAAAGGGCATGACAGGAAATCCGCGATTCTAGTGGGAGCTTCATTTAAATACCTTCATTTCCTATTCACCATTTTGTATAAGTTGTTCAGGCTAATATAAAATGTCTCGTTACTAACGCTTGTGTGCAGTTTCATGATTGTGCTTTACTCGATCCAGTATTGTGTGCAGTGATTCAATAGCTCATATTGAACTGCATGCTGCTACTACGTGCACATTGTAGTAGCTTCATGATAAGCTCCTATTCGACCAAAGTAATCTAATGTAGCACTATTTGTGTGTAGCCACAGGCTAAGAAGAGTAAGGCCATACAGGTCCCATAAATTCATTTCCTGAGCTCTGTTTTCCTCAGTACTTCTGGTTCCTATTACAGGCTTTACAGTTAACCTTAATTAACTGCTTCATTATTTACTCAGCTGAACCTGCCTGAGAGACCACTGATTTGGGCCAGATACAGCCGCACACGCACGCACGCACACACACACACACACACACACAACAAAAGACTCCCGACTCCACTTCTGCTTAAGTCTACATAGGTGAAAACCACAGGCAAATGTTCTCTTAATACAATAAGTGCTTCTAATCATGGTGGTTGGCAGCGTATCTATGCAGGTAGGTGGAGATTTAAATGTCAGTGGGAATGCAGCTGAAAGCCTGAGGTGGACTGGTTCAGTACAATCTCCAAGTCCCTTTATTGCATCACATAAACATCTTATAAATGCTGTCAAATGACGTCTCCTTTCCATGATTTTTCTGGTTAATATTACACATGTTTGACATAAAGGACAGAGCAAGTATACATTAATACAAAGATAATGCACTGCTGTGTAAGTAGCCCAGACCTAACGTGTACAGTAAGTCAATAGGAGTTGGGTCACAAAACAGCTGCATGAAGAGGAAGTGGGATCACCACCCACGGTCATGCTTCACTGCCATGGTAGTTTACTCAAAACACAGCACCAAGCACATCACCAAACAGAATTATGTTAATGAGTGTAAATAGCTCTAATTCTCCTGAAAACATCCTGAACTTTTAGACTAAATACATTAAGAACAGATACAGATAAATATTTTATCCTAATTGGAAGTGATGCCACAGCCCAATAATTATCATCTCCCATCCCCCATTATTTTACCACAGTGGCTTTTTCTTTAACTCTCATATCTAATCAGTCGATCGCACGGCCGTAACTCAATGCATTTAGGCATGTAGATGTGGACAAGACGAGCTGCTGAAGTTCAGACAGCATTAGAATGTGAAAGAAAGGTAATTTAAGTGACTTTGGATGTGGCATGGATGTTGGTGCATGTTCGAGTATTTCAGAAACTGCTAATCTACTGGGATTTCCCCACACAACCATCTCCAGGGTTTACTGATGGGAAAAAGAGAAAATATCCAGCAAGCAGCAATTCTCTGGGTGAAAATGTCTTATTGATATCAGAGGTCAGAGGAGAATGGCCAGACTGCTTCGAACTAACAGGAAGGTAATATAAACTCAAATTACCACTCGTTATAATTAGAGAATGCAGAAAAATGCACAACATGTTGAAACATTGAAGCAGATGAGTTAAAGCAGCAGAAAACTACACTGGATGCCACTCGTGCCAGCTAAGAACAGGAAAATGAGGCTAAAATTGCACAGGGTCACCAAAATTTGAACAATAAAAGTGTGAAAAAAACCTTGCCTGGTCTGGTGACCCTTGAATTTTGCTGCTACATTCAGACTGTTGCGTCAGGATTTGGTGGGCACAACAAAAAAGCATGGATCCCTCGTGCCTTGTGTCAAATGTTAGGCTGGTGGTGGTGTTAAAGAGATGTTTTCTTCGCAGAATTTGGACCTCTTATTGCCGACCATGTCTATCTCTTTATAACTACAGTGTACTCATCTTCTCATTGCTGCTTCCATCAGGATAATGCACCATATCATCAAATCATGGCAAGCTCAAATAATCTGAAACTGTTTTTTTAATCGAGACAATGAGCTCATTGTAGTCAACCACCAGTCACCAGATCTCAACTGAATAGAGCACCTTTGGGGTGTGGTGGAACGGAAGATTTGCATCATGGATGTGCAGCCCAGAAATCTGCAGCAACTGTGTGATGCTATCATGTCAACATGGACCAAAACCTCTGAGGAATGTTTCCAGCACTTTGTTAAATCTGTGCCACAAAGAATTAAGGCAGTTCTGAAGGCAAAAGGGGTTCCAACCCAGTATTAGCAAAGCATATACCTAACAAAGTGTTTGGTGAGTGTATATTTATGTTTGCTCATGCATATTTTTCATGGTTCCTACCTCATCGGTATACTCTCGGGGAAGAGGTGCACCTGCAGATACCTAAAACCGTACAAAAGGACCAACAAATTAGACACTTCAGCATCACAGGTTTTGTCCATATGGGAGATAAACCAAGAAATCAACACTTCTAATTCCTAATATTTTCACTAACAAGTCTATAAACACAGTTATTATTTTGGAAGATTTCAGCAAACAGGATGAAGACTAATGAATACCAAGAAACCAAGAGTCCTTGGTAACCCTATGAGATAGCCAGTTCATTAATTTCAATTGAGTTACAGCTCAGCACAGGATAGCAGGGCCTTTCATGACCATTAAGAGCATTTTACTGTTGGAGTTTGTCTATCACATGCTGCACTAGGTTTTCAGAGACATTTAAGTGAGTGGTTCTTTAATTCATCCACACCAGAGAAGAATTTATGGCTAGACTATACTGTGTTATTGCAACAGCGCTGTGTTGACCTACATTTGGGCCGCCGCCGTGCATCTTTAGCGCTCGAACGGTTGCGACCAGCACCACCACGCTGGGCCTCAAACCTGAGGCTCGACATTTGATGTTAAAGAATTTCTCCATCCCAATGTCCGCTCCAAAACCTGCCTCGGTCACTGTGAGGAAACAGGCACAAAACACATTAACATGTCTACCAGCGAATTATTGAATTACGTATTAAATTTATGGTCAGCAAATAAAGAATGTGAGCAGACTGCGGTGCCGTGTTAGAAGCTGGAGCAGCGGTGCTGGACACAGGCATTAAAGTATCATCTTGCTTGAAATAACTCATCTTCCACCATCAAGCCATGTTTGACCCAATTTGACCTCACAGCAACACATGTGAGCTCGATTACACGCCTGGAAGAGACATGGGAACGGTTTCTCAACAGTAGTACTGAGTAATGGGTGCATTGTAGGGGCTCTCAAAAAGACAGAGGGCCTCTGATACGAACACAGCTCTACGCACAGGCTTCTTGAACAGGCTCCAAACAAAGCAAATACCCCACCTGAAATGACAGCCTTGTTAAGATAAGGTTTCCTGCTACATGCTGGCTAGTTTTACACATTTTACAGTAAAACTAAAGTTTATTTCACATCAAAAGTGTTTAGGCAGGTTTTAATCACCTTGGGCTGTTTGTTTAGTCTGCTCAGATGCCGTTATTTCAATACTTGAAAGGGAAGAATTCACTGCAAGCTTCCAAGTCTGTTTCCTTGTGATCTCTGAAGCTTTTGGTTTGTATTAAATCTCCTCGTATGATATTTAGATGGGCCATGATGAATCATCACCGTTTGCAGGCTAGACTGCACAATGCACTGAAAGTCGACTACATTATTACTGCAAATATTTTAGCTTTTATTCAAGAGGACAGTGCAGAGTGTCTGCAGGAAGGAAGGGAGAAAGTGTGGGGGTGGGGGTGGGGGGGGGTGGGGGTGACATGCAAGAGATGGTTTAGAGTGGCCTTCAGTCACCAGCTCGACCAGGTGAGCTATAGTGGCATCGCCCCAACACTTTTACTGGTACTAGGTAAAGACTAATAGTTAAGGCATCGGCTTTGCTGTTTGGTTAAATGCTTGGCATTTGTTCCAACACATATTTTATGAGCAATCTTCCAGTAAAAAATTTAAAAAATGTAATCTAAATCTAAAAGCCAAACAGAATAAATGCACCGTAACTTGCATGGAGTCCAGTTTGTAGTTTAACGCTTCACGAACTCTTTGTGACCACGAGAAGAGAGATTAAGCCTTCAAATGCAGCATGACTTTCTGTCAGTCAAATTAATAACGTTTGTTTTGAATGTCTCCCACAGGTCCCGATAATATAGAGGACTTTGTCAATGTGACATAATGTTAACAAGTTGTGGTCCATTAGTAACAGCTGGCCCTCACTATATTAGTGTAAAATATATATATATATATATATATTTTTTTTTTTTTAAAAGGACTCAGTCTAGACCAGCTGATCCCAGAAAACATTTATCAAAGTAATGATAATTTAAGTATTATTAAAGGATAAAAACAACATGTCAGTGATTAAAGCAAGGAGAAACTCTAATTAAGTCCAAAAGTAAATTTTTACACAACTTTAAGACTGATGAAAATCACAAAACAGAGAAGCTCAGTCAGAAAACCCCCACAGAATTTAGTTGAAAATACAATCTTTAAATGGTACTGAAATCCACAAGGAGTACTGTCCCATGACAACCAAATATTACTAAGGAACAAAGACTAAGGCGCAGATTTATTTTAACAGCTAAGGGTAATTATCCATATTACAGTTTTGTTATTCTAATAAAAAACAACTAACTTTTGTAATTGCCGAACCAACTGGGTGGGCAGGTCAGGACATTATTGATTGAAAACAATCACAGGATTTAAGAGCCAAAAAAGGGATTGTTGTGAGAGAAAAGGTCACCAAATGACCAAATATAAGGCAAATCGCTCACTATGGATATTCATGAAAAATAACAATAACAGGGGGAGTTTGCTGTTATTTTCCCTTTTTTTTTTCCTATCAGTGGAGTAAAGATTTTTAAAAATGAACCAATACACAACCATAAACTTAATCATCTACAGACCCCGCTTCCCCTCTTGCTCAAATTGACCAACCCATCCCGCATTACCTCTTTCTTCCAATGGTGTAACATCTGTGCTTGTCAACTGCTAACCTTATTAACAGTTAATTTGATTAAAACGATTGAAAAAAAACCCCAAATGGGACTCAGATGCACACCAGGAAAAACAAATGAAATGTTTGTGTCCTTTTGATCAGTTTTTACGTCTTATACAAGTTTTTGTGCGTAGGACCCTGTGCGGACACTTGAGCTCCACAGAGACAGGCTTTGACCAGCTCCACTTCTGAACGTAGACAGTAATGACGAAGAGATGGGTTTGCAAATTGAAAAGGGAACGAGGGGAGGGGGGCTTGGATCCATTTCCACTTGGAGGGAAGCGTCACTGCAAATCAAATCTGAGTGTTCTCCTTCATTCTAAGATAAATCATTCCCATCCTGATGAAAGCCGTCTCTTCCAAGTTGCCAAAGCTCCACTCGACAGGACAAGAGGAGTCACTGAAGTGAAGTCAATCATAAGCCATGACCTTCAACGCCTCTTTCCATGGCCATTATTAAAAAAATAAATGATGGAATAACTTTTGGAGGATTTGAACTTTTGGAAGTCTTTTTTAATTTCATAAAAAAATAAAGTAAAGCTTTTGTACATTCTATATTTATTACATGTAAAGTCTAATATGTCAAGTCTTTTTCTTGGTTCAACTTTGAGACTCTAGCTTAAAGTTTATGACAGCAAAATAATGAATCCTTACTAAATTTTATGAGCTAAACTGTGTTTAATCCAAAAAGAAATGGGCTGAAAACATTCATTGACACGCCTTTGGAAACACAAGAATACTGTAGCTTGGTAGTACTTGTGTCTGACACTTGATGAAATCCATCTCTCTGAGGTTTTAGAGAGAAAACAAGTGTTTTCTCTCGTCTCGGAGATTCGTCTCCGTTTAATGCTAGTCACGGTGTGATTTATTTCACAAGACGCGAGTGTAAATTTACTTCAAGGAGGGAAGGAGAGAGGAGGAGAGAAAGAAAATGGAAATACGTGAGGAATGAAATTAAATCAGAAAGTTGAGAAAGTCTTTGGGAGAGTGGAAGAAAAAAGTAATACTGAAAAGGAGAAAAAAAAAAGGAATTTTTCTAACAGGACTTAACAGTTTCTTGGAATACGAACAACAAGATTTAGCAGAAACTGTGACTTGGGGGGCCTTGGCTGCATCGTCTGCATCTTGAAAAGTCTATCTGCTCAAAGAGGAAAAAAAAATAAAGCCCCGGGAGGAGTGCAAAAATGTAACTCGGCTTTCTTTTGGCCAAATATCGCTCAGTGCAATGTTTCTCATTAGCACCACACTAGAGCTTTGGCTCTGAATACAAAAACAGCTTGCCAACAAAAATCTGATTCTTAGGTAGAGTATTTGTGGATTTCCATAAACTTTATAACAAAAAGCGAGCACAAGAGTACTCACACGACACAACGCAGCATATTCAGAGGTGAAAGAAGGAAAACAGAAAAGACAGTTTCCCCTCTACGGCATTGCGTCAAGTGAGAAAGTGACCTCGGAGGATGTCCTAAGGAAACACTTGCAAGCTTCCTGTTCTGCATGACAACCCTGAACTGCCCAGACACCGAGAGGGAAGGAAGAGGTCGATGATGTTGTGAGCACAGTCAGAGAGAAAGAGAGAGAAAGATCAGGATGGTGGAACTAGATGTCAAAGCATTGGTATCAGCACAGCTGCCAATAAAAACACAAACACTGCAGAGCAGGCTGCACGACCATCTATGTGCTGTTAGTTTTCCACAATAAGAGACTTATAAGTAAAAAGTATTGAGTGAGTACTGTTGCCAGTGGTAGGCACTAGCAACAGCACTCACTCTCTACTTTAACCAAATGTCAGAACACATGCCTGTCATTATTTGCCTTAAGGCTCTTTAATTTAACTTCTTTAATTTTGTGTAATGAAAAAACAAACTGAGAAAAGCAAAATCAGCTAATCCTATAACATTTCTGACTAAATCTTCAAGTGATCATAACAAAATGTGATTTATCTCTCATCCATCTGCATTTGCCTATCCCAAAAGGTGGTGTACACCCTGGACTATTGGCCAGTGGTCTATGTGCTGGGTGACAACCATTCATGCTCACATTACCTCCTAGAGCCAATTTAGAATCAGCAGTTAAGCTAAAAAGCAGGCCTTCAGAAGCCAGAGAACCTGGGGAGACCCACATCGGTACAGGGATGATGATAACCTCTTATTTTGGACATATAAACAAACATAATCTTCATGATGTGATAAAAAGCAACTCAACTGTCAAGTGCTAAATGAAGTAGAAAGAAGTATGTACATACTTACTGATCCCAACCCTGTGCTCAACCAATCTATCGTGTTCCCCAGCTAGCCAGTGGAGTCGGACCCAGGTCCTCAGCCACTGCATCTGACATCTCATTCAAAGAATTACTTACAACTTATTTCTAAGATCATATTTTAATACTATGTGAGGGTGTATTACCCTGCATTTGAAGCTTCATTCCACTTTCATTAAGCAGTTTTTCCATATCCAGCACTGATTCTGACTAAACTGAAGAAAAATTATAAACCAAGTGGGCTAAAATTATATAATATAACTTAGTTTTCTTTTAAATTTAATTCACTTTATTGTTCAAACGTAATTTTCAAGCAATAACTGTTTGTCTATGTAAGTTATAAACATTTTTTAAAACCAACGTGACTGCAAATCTTTAAAAGCTAGAACTATTTTTGTCATTTTTTTTAGTGAGATCTTTCAAATTTTACAATAATTAAGTATTGTGGGGTTATCTCCGTTCAGGACTCCAGACGGTTAATGGTACAGGAGACGCACACATCTGGCATGTGGAATTCATCTCCCGACAGCCGCCCCTCCCTGCAAAAGCAGCATTTCTTCATGTTAAGTCCAGATTCCAGAGTGACTTGAAAAACACCACAATAATATTAAGAATGATGAAGCAGGGATATGAGTGAGCATTAGTGGTGGACCCCCCCAGAGTTCACAAAGAGTTCATGGCACATGAGAACAATTTTCACCCACAAAAGAGGGTCCCAGGAATTAACGAAACTTGGGCTTGTTTACTGTACATGAGTGCCAGACGTAGTTTCTTCACTCTAATTGTCGTTTAAAACAACTTTATTCTAATTTTTTGCAGTTTTGGTCACGAGTCATAACAGTAATGATAATAATAATAATAATAATAATAATTTTTCAGCAACATGGCAGACAAAAAAAGAGAGTCTAAATATTTAACAGGCTCCTGCAAACATGCATACATTTCAAAATATGTGTACTGTCTATTTCTCATTGTTAAACCATTACAGTAACACAAAAACTAACAAATAGTTGGCTCCTCGCTTTCTGACAAAACTCTCTTTTATACAAGGCAATGTGATTTCCTACAAGAGTAGGGAATTCTAGCTTTAATACAGTGAGTGTATATTGCTTTTAGCCACCTTACTGTGCATTTACAGCATCAGGATGATGTGCCGTGACACAATGAAGGAACACTTCATATGTTGGCTCGCGGATGTCTTTTTTAATAGCTTTGGAGTTTCAAGGTGAAAAGGAATAAGGCATCAGTATGATGCCAAATCCTATATTCCTTCTGTTTTCATCTTTGAACTACAATACTGTCTTATTTAAAACATTTTTTGAGAAATGTGGAATTATCAACATCGTCACAGTTTTACCATCTATCTGATCATCTGAAAACAGGTTTACTCTCCTGTTGGGCTTCACTGCATGAGATTGTACAAAGAGATGACTTAATGTACCAGATTACATCTGCAAAAATTTTCTTGTTTTTTCAGTGTTGCTGTTTGTTTGTAGATGGGACGAACGAGAGGAGTGTACACGCATCCCAGCTGCCAGGTGGGGGGTGGGGGGATTGGGGTTGGGGTTCCCGGCATACCTGAGAGTCAGGTAACGAATATGCAGAAGGGGAAGCGAGACAGGGAACAAGACAGACAGATGGTAACCAAGTGGGATGGAGAGAGGTGGAGGTATAAAACAAATACAAGCCTCCCTGCTTTTATGCTCAGTGTTGTGAAATCCAACTCTCTGCCCTTACATTTGGCCGACTCACAGATGATAGCTTGGGCAAACGCTGGCTTTGCCCAAGCAGTCAACCTTTTTTTCCCCCCCCTTTTATACCTGTTATAGCTTTGATGCCTAAAGTATCTGTCGCCTAAACGTGAACATAAGCCTTGAGGAAATCTGAATGTACACCAAATGCACCTGGCAAAAACCACAAACATATACATGCATTCCAGACATATTTCTGCAGCCAAAGTAAATGAAGACAGGGAGAGAGCAGCAGGACAGATAGGCCGATAAAAATGGAAATGCTGCAGTGTGCTTTGACGTTGAAGGGATTAGTGTGGTTTACTCTAAAGCATTCCAAGGGCTCTTAAGATTATCAACTTGCTTCCTTCCTCTGCACTGATTTCTTTTTTCTTTTGACTAGCTTCTTAGAAAGTTATGGAGGAGCAGCACCAGAGCAGAATACTAGTCCACCAGAGGCAGGCAGAACAGATCCAAAACCAGGCTGGTAATGAGTTCATGCTAAAGCCTTCAGCAGCAGGGGATCACGTTAAAGTTCATGGCTGGAATAAATTATAAGTTATAAATTTGTTTGTTCTGCTAACGAAGCTTAAGCCTTCAGTTCAAACACATCTGGGACTCCTAGATCCGACAGCTGAGATCTTCTTGTCTGTCATCCCCAAAGGTTTTGTGGTGTGTGTGTGTGTGTGTGTGTGTGTGTGTGTGTTCTGTATGCATGGGCTGCATGCTCTTACCCACAAAGCCGTCTTGTCCGACTAACTTCAAAGCCAGTTTGTCTGCGAGCACCGAGGAGTTGCCATGGGCAATGTTGGCGAAGGGCCCAGCGTGGACAAACACCGGCGTACCCTACAACAATTAAGAGGGGTGCACAAACATATGGGAGGAGTTGAGAAAACTTTGCAACCCATGGCAACCAAGTTTAAATACTAACTAACCACTTCTTTCATAGAAAATTCAACATCTTTTAACCCTGGCTGCCAGGATAAATAATGACATGCTGATGTGGGGTTTGTCTAAGCAGTGGGCAGAAGTTAAGAGGCACTTCACTGGCTTGCCAGCCTGAATGTGAGCCAGGCTTGTGTTGCCTGTTGATTTGGACTGCTTTGGAAAGGCTAGAAACACACACACGAACTAAAGGAGCACTTCAAGGCTTCAAATCTGGCAGTACAGCTATGCAAAGTTCATATTTGCAGTGAGTAGCCTTACAAAGACCCGAAGAAAACACTGAGTCAGTAAGAAATACAACAAAAATCACTCTTTTCTGTTGCTCCATTAGGTCACCCTGCACAGGTTTGCTATAGGTAAGATTGGCTGATGGGATTTAAATACCTAGCAAAGATTTTGATGATCAGTTCATCTTTAGCATTGACACATATTCTACTAGGTGTAACTGAATATCACTGGCTTTTTTTTTTAAGTGTAAAGAATTGTTACAGTCATGTCTCCACTCTTTTTCAACGTTTCTTGGACTAAATCACTTACTAAATAAAGTAAAGGAATAAATAATTACTTTTTATTTTGCTGCTTCCCAGCTAAAGTTACTACTAATACACAGTCGCACAGCTGGTGTACTTTACGAGCAGCAGATGTATCCTCTCGGAATAATTCAGATCTGTTTTGTGGATCGCAGCCTGCTTGCAAGAAAGGCATGAAAGAATACGGCTGCCAAGGAAAGGCCCACTCATCAAGATCAAAATCCTTCTGCCGCACTCAAGACAGGCTCTTAAAAAAAGGCAATTAGTTAGAAAGAAAACTGGGGAAGGCAGCTGACCCATTGTTACACTGAATATGAAGAGAGAGGAAAAGGGAAGGATGGGAAGGCCTAGTCTGATTTTCAAGGCTTTTGTTTGCATACCTCTCCCTCACCCAGCATAAACAGCCTCCCCTCTGAGGAGTAAATCATTTCTTTAACAAGGTCACGAGCAAAGCTGCCACTAGCAGCATTTACTGAATGAAAGAAAAAAAAGAGTATGCATAAAGAATGAAAAGTAATGGGGAAGAAGACAAAATGCAGACCGTGAGATGAAGAGAAATTGCATTACCTAGCCAAAAACATCACATCCGTTTCTGTGTTTTAGTGGAAGCACATGGACGTCAAACATTACACGGATTTCCATCTGTGTTTGCAAACTCTGAGTTTTAACTTGACCCAGTGCAAAATTTTCACTCTTTCCACATCTGTCCACGAGGAAACAACAATGGAATGAAAGTGGAAATCAATGAAAATCCAGTGTGTCACCTTTCCATCTGTTGAACACAAGGATTCGGAAAGGGAGACGGATAAAAACAGGAAACTGGAGATCATGTTAATATTTCCGGGTGTCGCGCATCACTTGGCCAATTTTATATGCCAACTGCAGAGCAGGGCTAAAGTGACAAAATATCCGAAGTGTATTCTGACACAGCGCAAGGACTCAAACTGTTCCACATTTACACACAACCCTTGCCCTCTATACTATAGTCTACTTCCTCTCCCCCAGGAAAGATGCATTCTGTGAACCTCCACGTAGACAGGATGTTTGGAAAACTCACACAACAACTGAGGTCTGCTTAACAGACACGTACACAGGGAGTGGGCTTGAAGCTATCATATTCTTCTTCTGATCGAAAACGTGTCCCGTCTAAAAACGACACAGAAATGCAAGCTTAGCGCCAGCGTTCATATGCCAGCTCTATTCTCAGGAGTGCATCTGCATTCACAGCCGTGACGAGCCAAAGGGGCACAAAGGGCAAAGGCGGTCAAGCTCGGTGGAAAATTCTCATGAAGCTCTGAGGCCCGCTTGGTCCCGATACCAGTTCCCTGACCAGAATCGCAGGAAACCCACACAGGAAACGGTTTCACACAACAGGACCGCAACGCTTCCTCCCAAAAACAAAAAGTAACCAAATCTCTGCTTCATACAACACAACCCTCTCCGCACCCTTGAAAACACAGAATCCGGGACAGTCGATGTTTATTTTCTCCACCCAGCAGCCATATAATCAAGCTTTCTGCTCAAAAACCAACAAGGAACAAACAAACGAGAAAAAGCCATCACGTCAAAACGATAAACAAAAAGTCGTTATCACAAGCATGACTGCTAACATTGTGTTCACTGTAAACTTGAATTACTTAAACCAATCGGGCAGAAAAGTACCCTCAGCTTGTGTGGTAAATCTTTGGCCTTCAACTCAGTGTTTCAAGTCTGTGCACAAGAAAACTGAATTAAGTGTGATCAAAAAGTTAAAAAGCTATCATCCCATTATTAAAAAAAATAAAAAAGATATCTAACCAAACACCTTGAATATGAATATTAGCTTCTGCCAACTCCCCCCACCCCCCCCAAAAAAAACCCAAAACATCAAAAGGTGGTCAAAATACCATCCGACCAGAACTTTTTGATCGCACCTCTGACATTTGGGAATGTTAACATTAAAGATGACACATTCTAGTGTGATGCCATAATGCAACATCTTTACAAAACAAGCCTAATGAATATGTTTGTCCATATGTTGGTGAGAACTTATTAAAAATATGCATAAGAGCCAATGTTCCACTTGTATACAATCCTGTTTAACAAACATATATCAGGATTGGGTTTAATGGAAGCCTGTCCAGCAGAGAGTATGAGGGCTGTGCCCTTTCTCTGTGTGTTCCCTCACCACCAACCATTTGCGGCAGATGGCTGCCCCTTCCTGAGCCTGGTTCTGCCAGGGGATTCTTCCTGCTAAAAGGGAGTTTTTCATTCCCACTATCACCAAGTGCTTGCTCATAGGCAGTCGTCTGCGTTTCTGTTTTTTTCTTTCTAATAATGTTGGATCTTTAACTTACAATATAAAGTGCCTTGAGGTGAGTGTTGCGAATTGGAAGTATACAAAAAAAAACAAAAACAAAAAAATAATAATATTAAAAACAGGAGTAAACTGGAGAAAATTGTCAATGTATGCTGGATGAAAAAGAACAAAAAACAGAGACATTAAAGTTTTACTCTTTTTTTCTTTGTGATGTCATCATCCAAAACTGAATACTTGCTTTGGACTTTAATCACAACTTCTTAAAATGCACAAATAAACTTGGGAAAACCACAATATGCATCATGTCCTTTATGTGGGGTTTTTTCAATTTTAAAAGTGCCCCAGCTTCCCATAGAGTCGTTTGACTAATCACTGTAGCTGCAAGGACTAGATTTGGGCGTAGTGTCACAAATATAATGGTGTGTATATGCTTTCTGTCCACATGGAAGAAATGCCCTTGTGGTATCACATGTCTAATTCATCTTAAGGTAAAATCTCAAACGCATAATAACGCATAATAAAAGCCAGATGTTGTGAGAAGCAGAGTTTTTTAACCAAATTAAAGTGTTTCCCTAGCACAGCTGCATGAAACTGGATCGTGCGGATCCCCTGCCTGAGAGCTTCACCTGTCCACCGAGCTAAACTGCCATTAAGATAAAGAGCCCTGGGAGGAAAAAAGCCAATCCATCATCCTTTCTTTAAGGATCTCAGCGGAATGCTTTCTCCAGCAGCAGCGGAGGAAACCCATTTATTCCATGAGATATTCATCAGAAGCTGCTCAGTGAGCGGGATAACGACTATTTAAGAGGGGCTGTGCACAGGTCTCACCTCAAGGGTCTGCATCAACGTGGGCTTGATAGCATCTTTCATTAACACCGCCAGAGCTCCACTCACACCCTGCCGGGGAGAAAGAGAGAAAATGAGGGCGCTGGCTGGAAAACAGAGCAGGTTATCAAGATTCAGACAAAACTTTGAGCTCGCTAATACAAACAACTGATAATGATAACGTAAAGTATAGTCAGCTGTCCACTTTAGATGATAAATGTTGTTACAGTCGATTTGGAAGTTTCCGTCATGCATGCAAATAAATCTTGCATTGCACAAAATGCTCCGTCAGCAACATGGACACATTTTCTCTCACACACACACACACACGCACGTGCACAGCATATTTCCACTGGGTAGGCATTGATGTGTGGTTGTGTTTTCACATCCTGGCATATCAGAAAAGCTAATGCAACTTTATGGGGGTTCCTCCTCTACAGCTCTGAAACAGCACAGTCATGTGTGGGAACCCAGAGCCTGAAGAATCTACAATGGGGCGCTAAAACTCTAAAGTTTTCCTGCTGTGCTCGGGATCATTGACATGTCGCATGACCCAGCTCTGACCAAGCTTTAGCTATTGGATAAATGGCCTCCCATTTGACTCTAGAATACTTTGGTATACAGAGGAGTTCACGGTTGACTCAGTGACTGCGAGGTGCCTGGCTCCTGCGCCCAAATTATCCCTCTATTACTGTGTGCTTGCCAGCTGGTATGAGGTGTTTGTGCTGATATGCTGTGCTGGTTTGGTTGGTTGATGCAAGCTCAATCATCCAAGTAAGAAAATCTCAGAAAGTTGATTCTGAGAATACAGGCTTTCTCTTGGCAACAATTCCAAAAAAGCCATACCTGTTCAGTCCTTTTTTATAACTGTAATTTCATGACCTTTAACATTTAACATGTTAACCGAGGTCTGTAAAGTCTGAGATTAACACTTGGGTTTTCTGCTTATGTTCTTTGACCACAACACGGTCAGACTTTAGGGTGAATTAGCTGGGACATTAACTCCTGGGAAGATTGGAGCATTGTACTAACTCACACCTGAATGCTCCAGAGTGAAAAAACTTCCACTTTCTACACTACAGTTGTTTTTCTTCCACTCACAGTATATACGGTTAATTTCTCAAATTGAGATTTTTAAGATGTTTTGTTTCACTTAAATAAATCTAAGATAGCCTGATAAGGACTATAACCTTCATCTTTCTATAACTCTTCTCTACAGTCTAGAGGACAAAAAGAACTTTTTTCAGACCAAATTAAAAAAAATTATCCATATTTTTGGTCTAAAAATCTCAGATGTTTGACGATAAGCTAACTGAGTTAGACAGCAATAATACTTCCCCACTTACGAATGAGTTGACAACACAAAATACATACTAGGTCCTCTGCAGTGATAGGCTGTCCAGACCGGCCGGTCCCCACCACCATGCGCGCCAGTCTGTTCTTCATGTCCCCGAGGCTGTCAGCCAAGGCCAGAATGGCCATGATCTCGCTGGCCACTGCAATGTCAAACCCAGTCTGGAGTGTGAGAAAAGAAAAATCACTTGCAACATAAACCACTAAGGACTGCAGTTTTAGCAGTTCTTTTATACACTTGCTACTGGAGAGCTGAAAACAAATGCTGTACCTGCAGTAAAGTTTAACGCATGAGTTTGTTTAGCGCTAGAATGCGAAATAATAAGCTTAAGCCTTTACAATCTAATTTATCTGTCTCAGACTCAAGAATAAAAGCTTTAAGTGAATAAAATGTTTTGCACAGCGTGGGAAGAAAACTGGCAACTTTCCTCAAAACGGCAGTCACCGGGTTTATCACATGAGAAAGAGAATACGAGTCCTATGAACATGGCCTAGTTTTGGATCGGAGTGATGATTTGATGGAGAAAAAAAAGAAAAAGAAACTATAAACACGTTTAACTTGTTTTGATATGAGTTTCTGTCCTGATTTATCTTTAACAAAAAAAGGATGGAGAGAACAAGAAAACATTAGTAAGGTTAGATACAGGCAGGAATATAGAAAACTAAAGAATTCCCCATTCCACGGCACACAAAAAAAAATGCATAAAAACCCACAATAATCCCTCAAGGAATATAAGAATTCTATTCCCACTCCCACTGATAATACCCTGAGGGGCTATAGTATAACCAGCACTGGAGGAAAGTGGAGGGCAGAGGAGGGGAAGGGAAACAGAATGGATTTACCAATGATGATAAATATAAGCATATGCTGAACTAGCTTAGAGGCTATTCTAGGTGTGTACATGTGTGAGTGTGGATGGATGGTTGGGTCATTTTTCTCATTCTCTAAACATTTGCTTTCACTTAGGCCTGCTAGCTTCCCACTGACGTGAAATGTTTATTTAGAGAATTTCATTTAGCTGCCATTACTACAGATGTATGGTGGTGGTGGTGGTGGGGTGGATACATCTGGGCTGTATCATGAACGGAGGAGCATGTGCAGAGGGGAGTGTATCAGAGTGGACATGCATGAGAAAGATTTTAGTCATGGTTTTGCTATATTAAAAAGCAAACAAAACAAAAACAAAACAGAGATATCTGAGGCCAGGCCATGTTAATGGTAATATGACGCCCACCAGCTACATATTTACAATGTAAATAAACTGCCACACCATTGTTCTTCATTATAAAGTAAGTTAATGTGAATCTTTTCTTTTGGAATGAACAAGTTACACAAATCCAGGGTGGTAGGTGAAAAGTATGCAACGTGTTATTTTTTACAATTTTTACAGCCTGAGTGATCCATACCACGGTTATTATACTTTTGTATATTCAAATTATTTTTATTTTATTTAGTCTCATTTAGTTTCAAGAGTGGATTTGCTGATCTCAGTTTAGTTTTAGTAGAGCTCTTATTTGTTGGTCTATTTTAGTATTATTGTACGGAAGGAATACGCTGGAGGTAAAGAAAACAGTATAAGGCATTACAATAAAAAAGTTGGCTCACATTCTTGTAGACATCAGAATTCTTAATAAACATGTCCATTACCGCCTCGTCAGGCAGGCTGTGATAATACATTGTACCAAGGACTAAAGCAAAGTCCTTTTAGTTTTCCAACTTCACAAAATTGATTCAGTTAGTTTAATTTTGTAAAAAAAATTTGTTAGGTAAATGAAATGCTTTTCCGCATCCAGTTTTAGTTTTCAGTTGAATTTTATTCCACTATAATGCCATACCTCTCTGATCTGTCCTTTCTCAGAGCTTGCCTGTCCGACGGTGATCTTCCTCAAAAAACGGTCATTTGTATCAACGACTGAAAAACAAAGACAAAAAAAACAAAACAAATATTTTTTGGCAAACCTTCTTATATAATCTATAACTCTGACCATGAAACGTTCACCTTTTAACATGACGGAGTTTGCCCTATGTGAAACAATATGCCACAGAAAAACATTACTCACATTTCTGATTAATTTCATGTTAGATTAGATTAAAAAGCACTTTTCTGTAAAGAAAACAAAAAAAAAAACCCCAACAGGACTACGTGACTGTAAGAGCCCATAAACTGTGATTAATTGATCTGATACCTGACCCACAAGGAAAATGTATGTTTTTACAGCGTTACCCTGACAGACTGTAAAAATTCATCTCTACACGTTCATAAATACTACCCCATAACGTATGTTTATCTTAAAATGGATTAGCTAATGAAGGTTTCCTCACTCAGCACTTAAGGCTACTTTCTGATAATGTGGTTAGAAATTCACTGGACTCAGCCAGGAAGTCATTTTAGGAGACATTATTCCTGTGCTGGTTTTGTAGAATGAACGATCTTTCCCTTTCATGAAAAAAGGAAAGTGGGTTCGTTAAAAAAATAAGTTCAGGAAAAAAGTTAAGCAAGAATAAGTCCCGTGAACAAAGTCACACTAGGTGCTGAACCTGTTTTTAATCTACAGGGTTTGTTTATGATGAGTGACCCCGAAGCCGGCAGAGTAAAATAGCACGTCGGTCAAAGCAGCATCTGGCCTGCTGTCTCAAAGGCAACTTTAAACGAACCCAGCTACCACTGCTGTAGCTAATTCCACAGCTACCGTACCCACGTTTATAATCTTGTGACTGATGTCTTGACACTTTACATTAATTTAATATGAAGCCATTTTAGTATTCATTATATAAGAAAGGAAATGATCTTCTATTTTAAGACTGCATGTGACATTCCTCAGGAACGGCCCAATAAGACACTTACATTGCAGAGCATGAGATGTTTGTCAGACATTTTTTATGATAATTAGATTTGTGTGATAGTCATGATATTGCTTTTTGACTGCGAGTACATCCTAGCGCAGACAATCAGACGGGTGTTCTGCAGCAGGCCCTTTGCAACAGTTTGACATATAAAAGATCTCAAGGCATCTCTGCTGCAGTGTTGATCACATTTGGCCAGATTAAGATTGCGTGCCTAACACTGCCGCTCCTATAAAAACCACTTCCCTTCATAAGCAGTTGGAGATCGGTGCTTGGTGTAGTAACATGTTACTGTAATAATGGTTTTCTCTGCAACAACACTATCGGAAATTCAGTAATCGCAATAATGTTGCTTAGCAAAGAATTGTGTTACTCATGTCGCTACCTGTATTACATACACTCAGCACTTTTCTGTAATAAATGTAAAAATAAATAAATGAATCAAATTTGCCAGAAACAACTGATGCTACCATGACAACTCGTTGCAAGGATCTGCACAGACAGTAGCAAAGAACCCAAAAGCGCTATTTAAACTGAATGTATGCCAAGCCTGGACAAGAAGCCACAACCTGATCTCCAACAGGTAACAACTGCACTGATGAGCATTTGGACTTGGGACAGTAGCATCACTGTGAAGTGCTCTGAAAGGAAAATTTTGCGTGTCCTCATTAGCACAGTGATATGTGGTATGGGCTCGCACGCTGGTAATTATGTGACAACGCATCTTAGGCCATATTACCAATTTGTGTGTAAGTAATGTAAAAAGTCATGCAACGAAAGACTTTCTCCTTTGAGCAACCGAGTAACGTAATGCAGCGCTTTTTTGAGTGACAAACCTAATGCAGTTGTAGATTTACATGGAACTGTTTCATTTTTGCTCCAAGCCCTGACAAACACTTGTTTTTCAACTCTTAATGAGCACTAAAAGCAATTTAAAACTACAAGCCATGCTTAACCACACATGCATGCAGCACTTTTATTTCACATTTATCTTCAATTCAGAGCCACCAATTGACCTAACATACATGTCTTTGTCAACATGCAAGCATCACACAGAAAAGCCCCAGCTGACCAGAAGATTTGAACCAGTGCTAACTCAGTTACCCCATTATGCATTTAAGTGTAATTGCTCAGTGTTAAGATGTTTCCCATTATATGCAAGAACACAAAGACCCAGCTCAGACATTAAAAGTTTCCATTTAAGTCTAACTGATTAAACTGTGCTCATGTGAAAAAAAGTGCTGGGAATTGTCTGGTGCATACGCAGCTCTACTCAGGTGGTATCCTCGCCTAAAATTCTTGCCTAAGGAGTATTTCTCCTGCTGTGTGCTGCATTTAAGTTGGACGACATCTCTGTTTGAGTCTCCCGACACACTGTTAGTGTGAAAACAGCTTGAATCAGCCACGCTTGCGGTACAGTTCCCCCCCCTCCCAAAAAAAAAGCACACAGAGAGAATTTGTCTGTTTATAAAGATACCTCTCTGCCAGGTGATTTTTGAGGGGTCAAGATCAAGACGTATAAACGCGTTGATTTCTTGAGGCGTGAGAGATGCAGGATCTGTTTTCCTGATGCCAAGGCGCTGGAAATTGAGACAGAATAAGGCAGAAGAATTAAGCAATAGAAAAAAAACAAGATTTTGCTCCACATGTGACTGATGTTGTTTAGATTTTATTTAATATGAAAGAAGCCCGCTATGGCCACCGTAATAGGTGGTAGGTTATCATTCATGCATGGGAAAAAATCCAGGCTAAATAACCAGGAAAATATTAACTCATTGTCAAGTTCTGAAGGTTCGGTTGGAGCTTTCTGCTTAAAAAAAAAAGCCTTTTAAAAATCTTTATCTCTCCCTTCATCAATAAAGACTAATTTTATAGTCTTTTTTTTCTAATCCTGGACTTTCCTGCAACAGGACATAAACTGTAAACATGTTCAAACTTTCATTTCCTGGATCAGTAACATCTGCCATACATATTTTATCTGTTAGGACTAAATATTAGACATTCTTCATCAGCACTACATGAAGACTGAATTACTCTTTCTTCTACAAACAAGGAGTTTTATCTAGCATAAAGAAACGTATGGTGATGCACCCACTGAGAAGGGTAAGAGTGAAAACTTAAGCTGGAGCCACAGAGGCCCCCTAGTGGACAAAAAACAAAAAACCTTTTCATGAACACCCCAGACACAATCCTTAGTTAGTTCACATGTGATCATGGACATCACATGTGATTATGGAGCTTTAGTATTTAAACTTACTTGCAGCCTGGAGATCTGGATGGGTGAGAATTTTCTGACTCCATTCACAGGCGGGACTAATCTATTGAAAAGGGCCTTGGTGGTAAAGAAAAACAAAACAAAACAAAAAAACAAATAATATTATTTAAAGTACATTTAACCGGTCCTTACGGGAGGAAAGGACTTTTGTTAAGCTGGAATTTAGATAACAAGACAGCATTATGTGCATGAAAAGTAGGATTAAAGAAACAAGTCAAATACTTAAAAAGTTACCACAGAATAATTTACAGTCACCGACTAAAATAAATCTACAGCAAATCCCAAACATGACTGAGAGCAAAACTAGGGTTGCTATATGATATCTTCACACGGTCACCTTGTCTGACTGCGTCGCCTCGTGGAGCATCCTGGCATCGATGGCTGCTGCCACCAGGTTATTGGCAGCTGTGATGGCGTGAATGTCACCAGTCAAATGAAGGTTGAACTGAGAATTAAAATTTTTTTTTAAAAAAGCAGAAAAAAACCCAGTGAGAGATGAAAGGATTGCAGGCGAGATATTGACATGCTACTGCAGAAGTGTACACTCTGTAAGATTGATCGAGTGGCCCCTATGGAGAAAAAAACCTCTAACAATGGGGCTCAGTTGGCTGCACCCACAGCACTTGGTAGCAGATGATAAATGTGGGTTCAACTAAAGTAATCTTCCCATGGCTTGGATTTTGTCCCTTGAGTCTTTAAAAATATTATGACACATTTTCTCACAGTTTGACACAAGCCCTTTGATCTCAAGACAAATAATTTTTTTTAATTGCGCCTAAAAGAAGGAGGCGTAGAAGACACAGGGTGAATTCAGAGAATGAGAAAAGTAGTTGGCCTTATTGTAGCCTACAAGGCTAGGGCTTAACCCCTCGTTCTGTGTGTCTTTATGGACTGTGCCTGTCATGAATGTATGCTTGTGTGTCTTTTTGTACAAACTACTGTGAGTCTTTGCATGCCTCAGGTCTTTGAAGCCTGCACTTGTCCTGCTAGGGAGCACTATGAGCCTGTCTGTGTGTCTTACCTCCTCCATAGGGATGACCTGGGCATACCCACCTCCTGCAGCTCCCCCTAGGCACAGGAGAGGAAACACGGTGAGAGGCAGGCAACAGGACGAGGACATACAAAGGAACAGTGCTGAGTGTTGGACTTTAAATGAACTGCTCCGCCCGAGAACAAAATGTAGAGCTGACCTCACACTGACAAAGATAGCTAAACTTGTCCAAAAGCCACTGAATGTATTCAGTAGAAATATTCACAATTTGAAACATTAAACATTAGTTCCAACGTGAAAATACACTACTCTATCATAGTTTTCTTACAAAACAGGGTTTTAGAGAAAACACTCATTGTTTTTGGAGAAAATAATTTGGAATGACCAACAGTAAAGTAAAATAAAAAGTATCCAGATGAAGGAATGCCAAGGAGCACACAGAGATGACAGCATACCTTTCAGAGAGGATAAACCAAGTACAGTTAGCATAAAGACCCAAGTATTCATTGCTAACCTTTAACCCCAAAAGTCGGTCCCTGGGATGGTTGACGGAGACAGGCAAAAGAGTTGAGCTTAAGGTGGGCAGACAATGCCTGGACTAGGCCGACAGTCACTGTGCTTTTACCTTCGCCCAGTGGGGTGGGAGTTATACTGAACAAAGAGAGAATACAGACGATTTTAAAATATCAGACTTTTTCTTTTTCTGGTGTGCACAATATGACCCTGTACTGTGGAGTCCCTCAGGGGTCTATACTAGGACCTATGTATTTTCTTCTTTTTTTTTCCTAATATGCTACTATGTAGTCAGATTGTGCAGAGAAGTAACATTTCATTCCAATTTTATGCTGATGATACACAGCTCTATCTATCAGTAAAATCCGCAGACTGCAAGTACACTTGGATTTTTATAAGAAATCTAGGTATGATACTACCATCTGAGGAATACTGCAAGGATACAATCGATACTAAGCTTTAGTAACACTTGCACTCATGCTTTAATTTCCTCTGTTTTAGACTACTGTTGTCTTTTAACATATCAATCGCAAATCAATTAATTGTATGGGCTATTTTACAAATTATTTATAAGCTGTTTTTTTTTTGGTTTATTGTGTGTTTCTTAAGTGATTTTGGGAAGAACTTAGTAATGGTAATTTTGTACTATATAAATAAACGTTATTATTATTATTATTATTATTATTAGCAGGAGAAGGAATAAGAGAGGATTTGGTCAGTCACTCACCCGGCAACCAGAATATATTTGCCATTAGGCTGTGACTGGAGGCGCTCCAACACAGAGAGTCGGACCTTAGCTTTGCTCCTCCCGTAGGCTTCTAGCTCTTCTGGTAGCAAACCAATCTCTTCAGCCAGCTGATCTACTGGTTTTGGTATTTGAGCTCTGGAAATCTCTAAATCACTGAGAGAGAAAACATATAGACTATATGGATAATAGCTCTACACACCACACCTTATTCAAATGAGGTATACAAGAGTCCTGGTAAGATAAATGAAGTTAAATTCCAGTCTTCACTACACATTGGTCTATACCTTGGTACAGGAGTTAAGGGCTGCAGTTTGAGGCTGCGCAGATGCCAGGTTCGGTATTCCTGACCCTTGAGCCACCGACTGCAACTCTGGACAACATTCTAATGGACAAAGAAAAGAAAGAAAAGAGAAGGACAGAGAAGGCTAAAGAATAAGTAAGGAGGAATATATTAAGCAAAAGACAGGAGTCACATAGGAATATATATACCCGTGTTCTGTAAGCTGCTGTGAGGCTTTCTAATCCAGATTTTGAAGACAACCCAAAAGCATTTTCATCTAAAACAAACGACAACAGGATTAATGCACACAATAAGTACACAAATCCATACAAAAAAAAATAAATAATGCGATAGTGGAAGCAAACCAGTGCATCGTAAACTGCAAATTCACTGATTTTCATTCAATTTTAAACCATAACTTTAAAAAGTGTTCACTATAGCACAGGCGATTGGAAACACATTATATAATGCAATACCTTTCTCCAGAGCTGGCTTAGAGTAAATGATAGCAGCCCCTGGTCTAATCCAGGTGGGTGGAACATACATATTTCCAGCATCTAGCAGGACCACAGCATCAGCCTGCATAACCTGGGAAAAAGAGGAGAAATGTTAAAGACGAAGAATTTAAAATAATAATTAAAATAATAAAATGTTAATGACCTAAAAGAACCTTTCCAGAAAAATGTCTTTGAACATCTTCCCATTAGCAAAACTGCGCCAGTGAGCGCTTGTAAAAAGAAAATACTGACTCCGTGTGGCCAGCAACTAACATTGCAAAAGCCCAAAATGACATTTAAACCCATGATGTGTGTATGCAAACTTCAAACCACAATTGTACATACTGAGTGTGTGCTTAAACTGGTACTTAAATTGGACACCCTCACCCGCAGTGGGTCTTAGTCTACAACTCTTCTCTCTCAAGCTTTCCCTCTCTATTTTGCATAACAAAATTTTATGCATTTTAAGGATTAATTGAAACAACTTCTGGTTAAGGAGCTGGAACTCCTTTTACATTAATTCATTACTTAGGATAGTGATTTTGACATAGGCAGCTTCTAAGGTACAATGTGGATCCTCTAATTTGAGTACACCCTGTCACACCTGTGCCTGCAGGGTTTTGGAGCTCCAGTGACTCTTCAGAGTGACCATTCCACTTCGTTCAATCAGGCACTGCACGGCCAGCTGAAGGGGTTCCTCTCCACCAACCAGCAACACAGTTTTTCCTTCCAAAGGAGCATCTGTAGGAATGTTTAAAATGATCATTAGCAAGTGGAAATGCCCCCAGCAGCCGAGTCTGTCGATGGACTCCCTGTCAGGATCCCCATTTAATTATATCTGAAGCCAAACTATTAAATAAAGGCAAAATATAAAAAATAACAATCTTAAAATCTTAAACCAGAACTTTTTTTTTTTAAATGTACCTTTAGTTTATAACATTCTACACAGAAAGGTTCAGCACTTTTATTAAAGAGCTTGGAAATCTTTAGTAGTTGTATCAGAAGTATTGAAAATATCTAAACCTGAAGTGTGACTTCTACCAAAATGATCTAAGTCTGTATCTCATACGCACAGACCCCCTGTTCAGTAAATTACCGGCATTTTAAATTTTAAAAAAATCCCAGAAATATGGTCAAATCTTACAAAATTCAATGTCTGTCCTTCAGCTCTTTATAATATAGCCATTTGGTCTAAAGTACATTACGTGTCCACATATTTGTTGATTTTTTTGCTCATCTTTTCTTTGTATTTTTTAAAACAATAAATTGGAAGATATTTTCTAAAGTCACCACCATCAAAATAACCACAGAAATTGTTTAATTTCCTGTTATAATGTCCTGATCTCAGTAGTTCACAGTAAAGGATACTGATGTATTTTAGAGGGAATTTAAAAAAAAATAAAAAATCTCAAATTTATCACTGTGTCCAATTTAATTTCTAGTGTTTATATATTGTCCAGTCAGAGCACAGTGAGAATCAGTTTGTGAAATGCGAAAATATTTCAAGCACACTGGCTGCAATTAATTTCTTTTTCATTCAAACTGACACTTTTGGGTCAACTGTTTATATAAACTGTAATTTTATACAGTCTATTAGTTACACACACCAATGTAAATGCACTTAATCAGAACACTGTGACTTTCTTAAAAGAGATGATTTTTCTCATTGGCTAAAAGTATGCGCCTACTCTATTTCTGGCACAAGGTGCATAAACCTACACGATGTAGTTAAGGACGGCAGAAAGTCAGGCACATAAATGGTTTCTAAAACTTCAACTCAGTTCTAAAATTAAAATCTCACAGGAGACTTAACGTCCTGCTACCGACATGTTTCCTGTGCTCTTTGACATAGTGTGAAGAGAGGAAAACCTTCAGTTTCCTTCAGCAGAAACTCACCATGGTTCTCCAGCAGATCCAAAACAGCACTGGCTAAAGGAGGTACAAAGCCTTTGCTCAGGTCTCCTCGTATCAGACGGCCCATATTCAAGTCCGATATGCTACAACAAGAGAAAAACATATAGAAATTACATTTTTTATTTAACCATCCACTTTTTACAGGCCATAACAGATTAATAAAGTGCAATGGATAACAGTACACATATTAATAACACAATCACACATAATAAATGTTAAAGACACAGCACAGTACCAGCGAGTAACATATGAGGATATATAGTTTTCATCATGATTAGGATAAAAGAGTTTTCCATTAATCAAGAGCAACATATATACTTTTCCTCTGAATAATCTATCCTTAACTGAACCAGATCTTATCAATATGACATGATTGAGAAGGGTCCCCTGCTAATTTTCTCATCACGTGTCTACACACACTGGGCACGAACATCTTAATTGTGTGCAGTCCTTTCTGATTTGGGTCAATAGGACACGCACCGTGAGTTAATGCATTTATTTTAAATTGGAATAACAACCGTACATACATTTTTACATTTATAGAACTTATAAAATAAATGCCCTCACAGTGCACTTCAGTTATCACAATTACTAAATGTGTATGCCCCTGCAGGTTTTTACCCTTCGATGTCCTTCTCGGGTTTTAGGGTGTTGAGGACCCGACTGGTGATCGAAGTTGGGGGCAGGTGAAGGTAGATACCATGCACTCTGGGGTCATCATTCAACTTCAGCAACTCCTCTACAATCTACATGCATACATAAAGAAAAAAACAACAACAGTCGATGAAACACATGTGAGAAATCTAGTGAAAAAATGGGAGACGAAACAAGTGTGAAAATATTGAAGATATACCAAATAAAATCGGGTACTTTATGTGATAGTCTACAGAAAAGTCAAGAGAGACACAAACAGCACATGCACCTTCAAAATCTAACAAATCAGCACTACTGAATGAGCAAAGGGAAAGTGGTAGTGGAAATGCCTGAGGAGGTGAAAAACAGGAGAAAGGGGGACGAGATAATGTGTAAAAGTAGAGCAGCTGAGTTCTCCTAAGGCCAGGCATGGCAACATAGATCATCCACTGTCAGCTCAAATGTCTGAGCTATTCCCATGAATTCCTTCTGTCTACATGGTTCAAGTGGCAGGCTCCAGCTGAATGAAGAGCCAAGAAGGTTCCCCCAAAGTCTCAGTTACATAATGTAGGAAAATAGCATTACGTGTGATAAAACCTCATTCAGTCACTTAGATGATAAATGAAGAATAAACTGGGTAGAAATACTTGTCCAAAGCTCTGAAGACCTGAACATACAGCCATCATAACCACATGCTGCACAAACATGAGAATGGTAATCGTGTACTGACTTGCTTAACTTTGAGGGGGGAGGAAGAGTTCTCTATTAAGGGGAAAATTAACTTGTGAGTCACATCAACTTACATCATCTTCACTGCACTCCTTTGCCAGACAAATCTGAGTGATGTTCAAACCAATCTGCGGACGAGGAGAGAGGAGATATTTTTTAGACATTGCAAAAGAACAAAATGGCCAAGCTTAAGAAGAGAAGTCACAAAAAGGAGAAGCGGTGGCGTGGATTACCTTTACTGCCATTTTCTTATTGATCTCCAGAATGCTATCGTCTTCACCTGCCTTTGAGATAAAATGAGCACACTGAAACAATGCACAGAACCCTCATAATATGGAAAAGCTGGGATGAAACTTCAGTAAACACAGACACCCTTAAAGTCAGGAGAAAATTAAAGCAAATCAGGAGACTTCTAGCATGACGCCAGTCTATCAAATATTTAGGCTACACTTTTTCTAAAGACTGCTTTCTACAAAATCAGACAGTGTATTTGCACTCATTCTTTTGTTCTATATCAGTATTTATGTTTTTCCTTACAGTACCTGTAGAATAGCTAACAAGGGTTGAATTGCTGGGTTTCTTTTCTGCAGAGTCACAATTGCTTCCCTGGTGCTCTGAACCACTTTCCTACAAGAGAAGACAACCTGGTTAGAAATACCCATTAACCTATTAATGGGTACACGCAGGATAAAACACCCCCATCAGGAAAGTGGATAATACATAATTCAGTTCAAATACGGTTCATTTATATAGCACCAATTCACAACAAAAACCACCTCAAGGTGCTGAATACTGCAAGGTAAAGACCCTGCAGTATTCCAGAAGGAACCTCAACGATCCAGCAACCCCCTTTGAGCAGGCACGAGACAACTGTGGGAAGGAAAAACTCCCTTTTAACAGAAAGAACCCCTCCAGCAGAACTAAGCTGAGGGAGCAGCATAACTACGGGGGGTTTACAACCTTGTATTTCCTCGTCAAAAAGGAATTCTGAGTCTAATCTTAAAACTAGAAAAACCCAAACTGTGAGATGGTTCCACAGGAGAGGGGCGGATAGCTGAATGCTCTACCTCCCATTCTACTTTCAGAAACACTAGGAACCACAGGTAAACCTGCAATCTGAGAGCAGAGTGCTCTATTAGGATAACTACAGTTGCTTTGAGAATTCAGTGCAATGCAACAAAAAAAACAGACCAAATGTGGGGAGGCGGCTCAGAAGAGAAAGAACAGTCGAACACAAGAACACTGAGAAAGTACAGAAAGTACACATACACGTGCTGAAACACTGAAAGCAGCACAAGCTGTAACTAAATTTTCAAGCAATGTCTGCAGCACATGCAGCAAACTATGGAGCTGATGAGAAGGTGGGAAGCAGTCAGGTGTGTGTTCACTTTAATTCACAGACTAGCTTGTGAAATATGTGAGATAAGTAATGCTTAGGACCTATCAAGCCATCTTTTTTGTCTATTTGCAGGAATTTTCCTAATGAATGATGGATCAGGCTCTGTGGAGTAGAGGTGGGCGGAGCGATCCAAATATCAATAGTATCGAAACCAGAGCTTATATTGGTATTGGATCAAAACCGATTTATCTCAGAAGTCATGGCACACTGCTCTCCCCTACATGAGATGCCTTTAAAAGTTAAAAGTATCTGTATTGGTATATGCAATATTGGCCCTACATTTACTTGGTATCGGACTCATACAAGAATTTGCAGTATGGAACAGCCCATGGTCGTTTTCAGTGCGCATGCGGCAATATGTGGGCGGGGGGTAAATGTTTACATATACCGTAACAAATACGTTAAAAGTCCAAAACTTTAACTGAATAAACTACTTTGTGGAAATTTTCTTCACATTAAATACAAATGTTATAGATCTGCATACATTTAAATGTTAGCAGTAAAACTAGTTAGCATCACTCATCCACGCCTGCGTGTTTTTACTCGGTTCCTCATGTATTAGGGAACATGCTCACTGTCGCATGTTTAGCAACAACAGAAAAGGGTTGCATCAGCTGGCTGGTGTCTCTGGCAATACCGGGGACACGTGCAGAACTGGCTACTAGCCAGGGGCCAAAACGCCGGTGAGACCGGAAATGCTTACTACCTTTGTCACGTAGATAACCATCCCTCCAACGAACTTCGTTTTTTTTTTAGCTAACTGTTACAATAATTTGTCATGAAACACCACAATCAGACTTTTACTCTACATTGTTGTTGCTGTTGTTGTTACTTTACCTCACATGGTTGTCGTAATCAGACTCATCCCCCTTCTGAGATTGTACCCCAAAGTTACCGGTTAACTTCGGGTTGGTGCCGGTGCTGGAGGTAGCGCTTGCCGCTCGGAGGCTCAATCGACTGTTGGTAATACCTATCGGTAGGCATCTTCGCGAAAACCCGGTGAATCTGCTACCCGGACGGACTGGATGTGCCCGGAGACTGCTGTAAGCACCGCGAATTAGCGCCAACCTCATTGTAGTTTTATGTTTTAAAAAAATAAACAGGACTAAAAAGTGTTTCTTCTCCTTCCGTTTCTGACGGCGGTGCTTAGCCCGGTTCCTTGAAAGGAACAAAAAGAAAGTTGAGGTTGGGACAGGGTGCTGATGGAGGTGCGCTGTCTTCACGGGCAGTCGGAAAGATGGAAAAACTAGCGGTCGGTGTGCTTTGTTTTCCCCCATCTGCCCATCCTCCCACCCACAAATGGGCAATTCCCATAGAAAGAAAGGTGTTTTAAGACAACACATTGCGTTTAGGAGTAACATGTCTATGCCTTGTTGTTAGTGTGTATATGCCTCCGCAGTATTTTGATTATCTAACAACGTGTGTAAACTACCGGGAACCGCATTTGTTTCCTTACTCCAAAGTCACTGGTAAGGTGAAAGACTGTTTGAATAAGACAATAAATGCTACATTTCTTGCATGCTCTTATTAAACCAGAATTTTAAAGTCCTCATATGTTTTCTTTTGAAAATCCGGGGTACACTTGAAAGCAGCAGCCTAACAAGAAGCGAATGCTTGCTATTGCGACCACGCGAGTTCACGCGCTGAAGAGCCCGAGAGGTCAGTGGGTTCAAAATACATCTCACTCGGTAAGTTAACATATCCATCCAACCCAATGCAATAATGTAAGCGGAGTAAAGGAGTAAAACTATATTTCGTCTCAGGCTCATTAAGAATCAACGTTTCACTCACCCAAACATACCTCACAGGAGGCCATACAATCAGTATTAATAATCATTGCCTCAATTCACATGTCATATCAGAATACTTTAAACCCAGGTTCCCTATCAGCAAACACTTGTCAGTATACTCCTAAACCAGAGCTGGCACTCTTCAATTAACCGCATGTGATAAATCAGGCTTCTATACACAGAGTGGGTTGGTGGCCTAAGTTGAACTGGTAAGTTTAGATACATTCCTGTTCCCTATGATTGAAGCCTAAACCCTGATTTTTATCTTTAAGTCATGTACCAATCGCGCAAATTTGATGTGTATCAGAAAGACTGCAAGTAAGGGATTTGGCAGAACATGAAAGAAAACTAATGTATCTGTATATAAAGAGAATAATAATGTGTCTAATCTAATAGAAATTCCAGTGAGACCGAGTTTGCCCTTGTGGTGCAATGATAGTTCAAAAGATGGAGATAAATATACTATAGATAAGAAACGGGTAAATGTGTATTTTACAGCAGGAATGTTCATCCAAGTCTAAAGTTCTTATCTAGGCTCGTACACCCCTTCCTATATCAACTATCCAGATAAGAAAATATAGTTTGTCTCTGTGCTATCAACAAGCAACTAAGCTGTGCTTGTGGTAGATGGTGGAGCCAAAACATGCGGTGCTAAACAGAGGACAGATCATTGTGCTACAAATACCTCCAGCAGACTTGACCTCCTCAAAATAGTAAAACCGTCACCAAATACAGGGGTTGACTTAAACCTAACTAAATTGCTAAGGGGGCATAACTAACTGTGTAGTAGTCAGAAGAATTATTTTATTTTATTTTATTTTATTTTAAAAAAAAAAGAAGCTACTAAAACCCAAACTTGTTTGTGCATGTAGTTGTGGAAGTCATTTGGGTGTGGCTAACACACATACACAAGCTGCGCACACCTTGTCCTGCCTACTCTAGTGTAGGCTGCCCTCCCCTGGTGGCCATGTAGGTACTGCAGATGAGCCGCAGCATCATTTTATTTTCCAACCATTTAATTAATTAAATATTACAATCAAAATTATTAAAAAGTAATAATAAAAAAAAGGTGGTTTAAACTGCGCATTATCTTAATTTATCATACCCATGTCTGATCCAGAACCATTTTATTTCTTTTGATAATTTGGGATTTGTAACTGATGGGAAATCTCATTGTGACAGAGACTCAGAGGATCAGGGGCCAGGAGAAAAGTTGCTGATGATGAATCAACCAGTGATTCACGAGATTGTGTGTGGGAACAGAAAAAGTCTGGTGTGTTGATGGGAGATGTCATTTAAAGTCTAGGTGCAAGTTTATGTTTACAAAGCTGTCCTACACAACTGACGCTCCCGTGGTGCAGGTCAGTGCAAGGCTGAACTGATCTGTCTTCATTCCTAAAGTCACATGACTATGACGGAGTGTAACAGTGGTGCAGCCTGAGAAAAAAGCACAGCAGATTTTCAGTTTTTACCTCACAGTCCGCAGCAGTGGTAACACGTGGGACTGTTTTTTGTACTCACAGTCCGGATTAGTAGACTTCAGATGATGGCCAAAGTTTGATTTGTAGATATAAAGAGCAAACAGGTGAGGATCTTTCCTTTAATCTTCTCACTGTGCACAAGATTATTTGACCTTGTTGCATATGAAATGGTAACCGTGGGATTTTGTGGTTTGACAGAAAGTATGGGTAAACTGGGAAACCAATGAAATTACATGGCGATAGATACTGAGCACAAGAGGCAGTCATTTGTATGAGATGTAAGATAAGATCAGATATTTCTAAGTTATCGTTTCTTCTAAAACATTTCTTTCTTTTTTTTCTTAGATTTTATAGCGTTGGAACCACATATTTGCCGTCTGATGCACTGACATAACCAAAGTGTGCTTGGGTGTACTTTGCATCAGACGGGAGAATGATGAACAATGCTGGTGTAGTGCCAATGACTGAAAGGCCTTTTAATGGTATTATAAGTGTCCTTTATGCATTGAAAACATTTAGGCTGTTTCTCCAAGATATAACTCTAGCTGATATGCAGAATCTAGTGCTTGGTTTTTAAAGTCAAAATGAATCTCTCTTTGGTGAAAAGAAACATTGTTGACTACTCTTTGGAGAACCTGTTAGGCCAGTGATTGGTGGTGGGTGGACTATACTTGAAGGAAGAAGGAAAACTATTTTCATCAGATATGAGAAGCAAGCAAGGCGCCAAGTGTGTTTAAATTCAAACATAAATGATTCACTTCCTCATTGTGCAGCATCTCACATGTTAGCCCACTTGAATGAATTAGCTTTACTAATTTGTGTTAAGTGAACAGAAAATTATCTTGACCTCTTTAACTGTCACTTGGATCTCCAGATCAGCCATGAGGGACAGACTGAGCCACCTGCAGGCGATGTCCGGTGGCCCTGTAGAGCCAATGGAGAATGCAGACTCCACTCTCTCCAAGTCCCTCAGCAAAGTCGACGTGGATAACAGCCCTGCTCTGGCAGAAATCTTTTCCCAGGCAGAAGGGATCCATAGAGACATCCAGCTCATCCACCTGGAGGTTAAAAGGCTTCGTGAGCAGAGCTCCTGCATGTTTCATGGCACCACCACTATTAAAAGGAACTCTATTGGAGCTGACATAAAGACACGGGCTGAGAATGTTCTAGCACGCCTGCGTGACATGGATGGCATGGCATGCAAGCTAGAAGAAAAACATGGTGCCAATTCTGCTGTGACGCGTATCGCCAGAACCCAGTACGCCTGCCTCAGTAATGGCTTTCGCGATGCGATGTTTGACTACAATGAGGCCGAGATGAGCCACCGGGAAAGCTGTAAAGCCCAGATCCAGAGGCAAATGGAGATAGTGGGGTGTGAGGTGACGGGAGAGGAGGTGGAGGAGATGATTGAGAAAGGTCAGTGGAACATCTTCAGCAATAACGTGGTGACTGAAGGCAGAACGGCGCGCTTAGCTCTCTTCCAGGTTGAGAAACGTCACCAGGAGCTGCTGGACCTGGAGAGCCGCATCAGGGGCATCCATGAGATATTCCTGGACATCGCCCTGCTGGTAGAGGAGCAGGGCAACATGCTGGACTCCATCCAGACCAATGTTCAGAAAACTGATGAAGGCGTGCAGGATGCTCTCTTTAAAATTGGCAGGGCCAAACGCCATGACCGCAACAACCCATTCAAAAGAATATTTAAAAGGACATAGCAGCTGAAGATACTTTTTGTTTTTTTAAGCTGGCTCAGTCTCATCATGTGAGGGATTTGCTATTAAAGCTACTGTTGACTCCTCCCACATTCACAAAGGGTCGCCACAGAGGATGCTTGATTTGGCTAATTTTTTTTTTTTAGGTTTTTTTTTTTTTCATGTCAGATACTCTTCCTGTCGCAGCCCCAAGGGTATTGTCTACTTGAAGAAAGGCTGAATTATTCTTCAATTATTTTTAGTCTGAACTGTTAAATTTCTTTGGCTGATTTTCAGAAGCCGTTCACACAGTCCCCTGAAACGGTGGCAATATTACAGCAATTTAACAGAGATTTCTTTTTTCATAGGTTATGCAGGGATTACACTACTTATGCACTAATCTGTTTCATTGCCTTTTAATGACTTTTTTAATATTAAACTTTTTTTATTCCTGTGTTCTGTGCTTTGTCTCTAAGTAAATATATTGAAATTTTTAATGTATTTGTTTAAACATATAATCCACATAAGCTCATTTTAAAAAAAAAAAGACCAGATCTACTACACACATTTTACCTTAAGTCTCTCTTAAAGAGACAGACACACTCTTTGCTTTTTCAGGCATCTCTGAAACAGTAAAAACCTTCAGTAAATACTGCCAATAGATTTAGATTAATAAAGCATAACAATATTTTTTATTAAGATAAGATAAGAAGAACTTTATTTATTACGAGGGAAATTCTTTTGTCATACACATGCTCAATGCAGCAGAGAGACAGAGGAACAAGATATACAATAGAATACTAGTATACAGTAATATACAGTAGGATAGTGCAAAATATAATATCAAATAACTCTAACAAGTAACAATATAACTATATCCTGAAAAATAAATAGCTTGGCTATCAGTGCAGGTGATTCTAAAAGTGGCATAGTATTGTGCAAATGAATAAAAGAGTAGCAGCATATGATGGGGAGATGAAACAAACATTTGATGAAAAACTGTTGGTTGATATTGCACGGTTTGAATGGAAACAGAATAACTTTGTTATTAATCCTCAGGAAAATCACCTACAGAGCGAGGAAGAATTGTACAGTCTTATTGCCACCGGCACAAAGGATTTCCTGTGGCGGTCAGTTCTGCATTTCGGGGCGATGAGTCTTTTGCTGCGTTTGCTCCGATGGTCCATCGTGGAGGCGTGCATGGGGTGGGAGGGGTTGTCCATGA
>VUQG01017317.1:0-10124 GCA_015106755.1 Etia nguti
ACAACTTTATTAGTGCAAAAAAAAAAAACCCCATCAATGTATTTTCACTTAAATAAGCAGCTGTTTTTTATGTGCATTAAAGCTATATAAAAATTTACAGTGCAAATGCAAATTCCTTGCTGACAGTTTAACCAAAAGGCATTTCCAGTGGAAATGGGCCGACATATCCTGAGCATAACCATGTATAATATAACGCCATAACCGCGTTAACGACAATCCATCAAGCGGTGCGGCTTCGTAGCTTACCAAAGTCGTATTAAAACTAGTGCTGTCAACGTTAATCTCGTTAAAATGACGTTAACGCCATAACCGCGTTAACACGGCAAATCGCCGTTAACGAGTTAACGCGGATCGCCCTGTGCGTGGGGCTGGACAGTGGTAACACGTTGACGCCGTGCAGGCGTATGATATGGCCCAGCCCTAGTGCACAACCCCATCAATGTTAAAAATATCAACAAAAATGCCCCTGGTCATGTACCTGACCTAATACCTTCAGACTAGGCTTAAATGTGAACGACAAAGCCTGCTGCAGGTGATGCTTCATGTGACATTTGGGTCAGTTTGAATACGCTGGTATTTCCTGTGCACAACCTTAAGGTCTTTGATGAAATTGATGATTGGCAAGTAGACAAAGCAGGATCTCGACGGAGCAATCCAAACCTAATAGAAGTTTTTGGAGCCATGCGGGTACTACAAAGGATGTTTACTTTGAAACACGTACCAGCCAAAGTTTAGCTTTTTTTAAATCACAAAACTTTAGATTGTAGATTGAAGTTTGGCCATGAGATGCATCATTCTTAAACTTAAAACCTAAACTATCAATAACTGCCAGAGTCTATTGGATTCAAATATGATTTAAATTCTAAGTGGATTGCCTAATTACCTAATGCTGAGTTGATGATATGTGGAAGCACATTTTAAAAAAAGAGGGAAAGTGTATGATTAAAGAATTTAACTTATTTTTCTAGTCTTTTATACAGTTTAGGACTTTGTAATAATGATGATGATATTTTCTAACGATTATCTTTGTATTTTATTGGAACATTCAGTTTCAAGTGTCTTCTCTTTTGGTCAGAAAATCTCCATCACAAGGATCCAGTCATTGAGAGTTCTTGTTTTTTTTTTTAATCCATGACACAGCTTGAGAGAATAGTTTTTGTACTCCATTTGCTTTGGTTATAGAAAAGAAAAAAGCTCAGTGAAATAAGAAAAAGGGAGTGTTCACTTCAAGCCACCCAGTGTGGGGAAGTGGTGAAGTAAGTGGCCCACCTCTCTTGTTTGCAGCCATCTTAGCACTGTCTGCAGCATGTGTAGAAAAGTACACTCTCTGTTGAACAGATGGCTGTGCAGAGTCAAGCATATGTGTATCAGAATTTTTTACTATCTAAAGATTTGTATTAGTATTGGCCACAATGCGGCTCTAGTATACTTGTATTAGTTTGCTATTACATGATACAGTGAGCTTTAAATGGCAGTTTTTGATGTTAACAATTCATTCTTGGACAGTAAATTACCGAACAAAAGTATTGTTTTGGAGACGTGTAATAAATTATTGGGAATTTTCACATGTATTTATGAAATAAGCGCATTAGAGACTTTCATGCACAACATCGTTTATGTAAAGTTCTCTCCACCCTGTAGATTTCTGCCTTCTGTTTGTTCCTCTGTGTAAGTAATTGTGTGTATACAGTGGAGGAAGACACAACTCTGAGCCAAGGGAAGGTCTGTATGACCAGTGTAACATGCAAATGCATCTGACTTCCTGTGCCCCCAGGTGTGTTGTGTGTGTGTGTGTGTGTGTGTACGTGTGTGTGTGCGTGTGTGCGTGTGTGCGTGTGCGTGCACACTTGTCCTGTCAGAGCCCTGCCTCTGCATCTCAGAGGACTGCAGCACAGCACACAACTGTCAGTTGTTCAGTCAACTAGCACAGGCAGTCCTCACCATTTCTTCCTCCAAATGCTCTTAAAAAAAGGAGGGCTTCTTCATTGCTGTGCAGCAGGCATTCTCACTAAGTTTATTTTGAAAAGAAATCTCATAACCCAGCTACCCTTCCAGAGACTTTGGTTTCTGGAAAATCAAAGCTTGATTGTTTATGTTTCCTGGGATAACATTAAAGTACGTGAAGTATAACCTGATTCACAGCAGTAGAGATTCAAGTGTTCATCCCTGTTTAGCGAAAATAATATTAAGAATGTTTGTGCAAGGTTTTTGTTTGCTATTTTACAAGTTCTACTTTTACAATTAGAATGGTCAAAAAATATACAGAATTATAGAATTTTGCAAGCATTTCCTTACAAAACAAAATGGTAAATCAAGCAGGACCTGAATTTCAGCTGAACTGGACAGATACACATATAGCGTGCTATTTCAGCCGCTTTAGCCTGGCCACAGTTACTGCACTTCTGCAAGCCACTTTACTACCAATACTTAATACTATATCTATTGTCTGGTGTTTTGCTGCTGCTTACCTCACAATGGAGTCACCCTAAAAAATATAGTTTATTGCATTCATTCATCCATACTCTTCTGCTTATCCTTGTCAGGGTCACAGTGGGGTTGAGTGGGGGGGCTGGAGCTATTCCAGCTACCATAGGGTAAGAGGCGGGGTGCATGTTCTATAATGTGCTTTCAGTGCTTTTGCGTGGAAAAGCACTATATAAGAAGAACCAGTCCATTTACCATTTACATTGTGTTCAGCTGAAGGGTGCGTAGTGGGTCCAGTATCTCAGCTCTTTCTGTAGTTGCTAGATCAGATGTGTAATTGGAGGACACAACTGATAAATGAAGAGCTTTTTGCATGTCATTCATTACACAATCCTTTTCAAGGGATATGATGTTAAATGGCTTTTGTGCATCCACCAGGTCACCACTGACCTGGTTAGTCTTGAGTTCACATCTACTCAGTTATATGGAATTCTCAGCCATACGCTATACCCACTAGAAATTAGAAAAAAGGAGAACTATAAGGCAAAAATACATGTAGGAGTATTCTTGTAGAAAGAAAACCACATATCCTCTACTTAATGGAACTAAGAAACTGTGCATTTTTGTTTAGCACGTGGCTTTATTATTAGTTGAGATGTTATGTCTCTTGCTCTTGTTCCATCCTTTGCACTGCTTCAAGGACTTTAGACATTAACATGAACTTGTAGCTGAGTACTGTCACCATGTGGCAGTGCCAAAAACATATGACCCCACCAGAAATGTAGCTAGTGTTGTTTATGTTTGTGTTGTTGTTGTTGATCCTTTAGGTTATCCCTGTCATGAAGGCATAAGTCATAGCAGGAAAACAACTACTTTTTTATTGAGAAAAAAGACCAATGAAAACCTTTGTCTGTGCTGTCATCTATGGTTTTTGGAAGTTTTGGAAGTTTTTTTGTTTGGTTCTTTTTTGCACTTTGTGTGTTATATTCTAATGGTTCTCCCTTCAAGCCAACTTTCAACTAACCAACACTGACCCATGCAAAGAGACATTGCCTTGGCACAATATGCTGCTGGCTCTTTTGGAGTATTTCATGCAAGTGTGTCTATATTTCATATGTAAAGGTTGATATCCAAAGTCTCTCCTTTTGCATAAGGATATACCAACAGAGAACCATAGATTTCACATCAGGGATTTTGAACCTGTACTTGGTTGTCTGATTATCCTTCACTGATGTATTATGCAATGCTTGCAGATAATTGTCAGTGTGGGCACAAGGCATTGTATGTCATGCCTAGTGCCCCAAAGATTACTCAAGTCTTAGAGTGACACATACAGTTTAGATCCAAAGATCTGAAATGTGTTTATTATTGTACAGAAAACCCTATAGACCTCCTCTGGGCCATATAGTTCATTTATTTTTGGTTTATTTTGAGTCAGTTGCTCATCATCTGCTGCACATTAGAGCTCTAAATCTGTCCCCTTCAAACACACAATTTATCTTTTTTTTCACAGTGATGGTGCTCAGCGGTTTTAGGATATTATTTAGCCTAAGGATATCACTCTAAGCAGACACATTTCCAGCCACTCTCACACTCCTGTCCAGACACACACACACACACACACACACACAAACACATAAAACACAGAACAACTCTGAGGAGAACCCTAATATATGGTCAAGTTTTTATGGTGGTAGTACTTTTAATGCTACGATAAATTTATTATTAGAGGAGCAATTTTGTTTGTCGTGATTAATATATGAATTTTGCAGGTGTCAGTTTTGTTGGAAAATCTGTTTGCTTTGGAGACTCTGAACCGTGAGAGTACCACGAAACGTTTTCAGAACATCTCCGCCTTATTAATATTATCGATTACTTTTTGAAAGGGGATTTTGTGGTGGACCTTAATTCAGGGCAAGTAAAATGTATCAGTGAGACATGAAAAGCAAGAGAGCCGCTTCATTTGATCAGAGGAATGGGATTACTCAGGGATGTCTGATGACTTTATTGATTCCAATTTTTGTATCCCCTGTTGGTATAAAAGCCACTACAAAGACTTTGATGTTCGGGTGGACCTAACCCTTTCCCACCTGAAGCTTTTTTAGCTGTCAGCTGGAACTAAAACGATGCGGTTAACATTCTCACCTTAAGGTAGTGCCGTCCATCATCCATAATCCAGATTGTGTGGCTCAAACACAAGAAACAAAACAAGTGCTGATAGCGATAGAGAGAGGCATGCCTGGAGGTTATTTCCTACTTCCAGCGTAAAGAGAAAGAAGGTGGCTGTGCATGTAGGAGAGCTTCATTCACATACAGTGATAAATGATGTAGTGTTCTGTAGATGTGGGCAATATAGCCTCAGAAGTATATTACTATATTTCAAGGAAATTTGCAATAATAATATTTACAATGATATAGAAAAAAAAACTGAACCATGGTTTTTGATTTTTTTTTATGCAGCTTACAGTCAGGAACATTTATTAGTACTAATAAAATGAGGGGCATTTTCCAGCCTTATTTCAACAGTGAAGATATGTAGTTGGATTCAAACCTGGGCCTACTGCGCTCAAGGCTTATGGTCACCTGCTCATCCCACTGAGCTAAACCAGCACCATTAGAAAGTGTCAATCTGGTGCCACAAGGTGCCAACAGCAGCAACATTTTGTCTTGACACATCAGCAAGTGCACCTCTGAGTGGCTCCATAAAAAAAGAAGGTATTGGAGTTAAAGTTAAAGTCTGGATTTAAGTCTAGTCAAAGTCTAGACTTCAATCCAGTTTGCACGACCTTAAACAAACCTTTCATGCTTAGAAAAGCCTTCAGTGTGGAAGAAATAAAACAATTCAGCAAAGAAGAGTGAGACAGCTTTCCTCTCCAGCAATGTGAAAGACTCACTGCCAGCTATCAGAAACACTTGACTGCAGTTTTTCCAAGTTTAAAGTCCAATTATTATTTATTAAACACAAAACAAAAAGATAAAAAGTGTATAAAAGTACTGGTCCTGCAGTCGTTGCATTTCCTCTTTTCAAAGTTATACAAACCCACAGGAGGCATAACTAGAGAGATATAATGTTAAGCTCTGGGAGTGATGAATTAGAGTTGTGTTTACCAAGAGTGAAGTTAAAGTGGAAAAGAAAGAGTCCACAGCTCCTCAGAGTGCAGCTCAGATTGCTTTGGTGTCTTTGTGCGTGTAGTTTGTTTGTACAGGGTCTGAAAGTGTATATGTGTTTAGCGTGCTTTTTCCGACCAGGTGTTTCATTGTAGTGGATTATAGTAGCCAGGAATGCAGTGTATAGTTCATGACACATCTTATTAACACATGTTTGGAAGCCTTATATTAGCCATATCAAGTAGGCTAAAGAGTTCCTTTCCCTTTTCGTACAGTCCTATCATGTTACACACACATGATGACAGCAGAGGAGAGAAACTATGAGAGAAATCAGATTCTACATTACTGGAATAGACAGTAGAGACTCAGGGCATGGGGCCCTTAAAAACAAGGGAAAACCAGTTGGAATAGGAAAAAGTTTGTGGGTTAAACCTGGCCAGCTGAAGTCTTTTTCTGTTCTGCTTTATTTGACTCAACTGTGGTAACAGCAGGACACATAAAAAGACATAAAGAGTCATGATGTTTCTGGATTGTCTTAAACATAATGTCTGAGGCTGATCAGAATTTGTTGATCAAAGATCAAGGTCACTGTGACCTTACAAACCATAGCTCAGAATTAAACGACAAAATTTCACACAAATAATTATGTTCTGCCAAAACATTATCTGGGTACAGCTGTTGGCCTTCATCTAAAACAGGAACAGAAGGGAAAAAGAAGGGGAGATAACGAAGGGATGGTTCAGGGTCACCCAATTCATTCCTAACTATGCACTTTACCAAAAGATTAGTCTGAAACCTAATCTTAAAAGTACGGATGTCTCCCAAATCCAAACTGGAAGCTGGCTCCACAGTTTGAAGGATCTCCCTTTCATGTCTGAAAACTCTAGCAACCACATGGAAGCCTGCATTAGGAGAGTGAAGTCCTTTATTGGACCGGTACTAAAAGTCCCCCATATGAATAATAATAATATGAATCTGGACAGAACTGCAAAGTGACTAGTTGGGTAAATGCCCAATTTAGATCAAGTTCGTGTTTGTCTGGTGTTTTTGAACACTGTTAAAATTAGTTTGATATTTATGGGCTTCTTGCTTTAACTCTAATCAAAATCATTCAGTGGAGAATTGCTCAGATAGGCATCAGTATGCACACAAACCACACAAGTCAACACACAGGCGCACTAAAAAAATCACGTGATATTTAGTCTTAAAATAACGCTGGGAGGAAGCATCATTTCCTATAAATAATTTATTTATAGGTACATCACACAAAGAGCAGCGTGCCTGAGCCCACATTGCTCAGAGAGCAGCTTTTTATTTTTGAAACAACTACAGCACAGCCCACTATCAAAATATGGCATGAAAGTAAAACCTTTTAAGATGACTGCACTAAGGCGAGAGAGAAAGAGGGATGAAATTTGGCATAGCAGTTCATTGACAGAAGAAGCTCACTATCAAATTAAATCGGTATTTAAGAATGAGTGGTATGAGCCATGCACCCCCCCCCCGAACCTAAGCCACAGATAATGTTCTCAGTACCACTCCCACCTCCAGTGACATCACAGAGTAACTGTCGCTTAGCAACGGGAGAATGTTGGGCCTCGCTGTGTACACAGTGTTAATGCAGTTTTTAAGAGTAAAGCTTAGCAGAGCCTCGAGAGACCAAAAAGCAGTTTGCTGTTGAGTGGAGCACAGTGGTCGGGGCTTTGTAGTGGTGGACTGGACCGGTGACGGTGCCGGCTCTGGGTCTGAATCCTGGTCAGGACCATGCACAGAGCGACCTCTGTCTGAAATTCTGGTTTAGCGTGACATCTTCAAACAGTTGTAATGGAGTCGGAAAATCCTTTTTGGGATTTTACACCCGAAAACATTGTTCCCAGCTAAAGAAGATCCACTGATTTGATTTTCAGTCTACATAGATTTTGTTTTCAGCAATCGATGAAAATATCTTTCTAGAGTTTTCTATGGCAGTTTAAAACATTTTTGCAGCTCCATCTTTGTCCAGGCATATGACAGTTTTCGTGTCCAGTTGTTTTTCATGCTTATTAGAAGATTACATCTTCCTCCTATTCCCATTTACAAATGTCTGATTTGTGAGTCGTGGTTAGAATTGTGCACGTAGGAAGAATTAGGCCACCGCAATCCATTTTCTCAAAGTGTTAGAGGTCACACAGAATCACCACTTTAACTACCCTGGCATGCCAGATGGCTTGTTACACAGTGCCAGGGGTGTGTCCAGAAGCGCTTAGAGTGTCTAACATCACTGAGAGCATCTGTGTTTTGCTGCTTTCTACTTTCATTTATTTTTGCAGATTTTAAGTTATAAATCTACTAACATATGATCCATATGATGCTTTATTACTAGAGTAAAGATTAAAGCTGCCCAATAATAACGTTGTTTCAGTGTTACCTGAGCTATCACTGTCCACAGTTTACATTGCCATGTACCTTCACATGGAAAAACCAAATGCCTTCTAGTGAAAATGAGTTATCTGGCCACAAGTGACAGGAGCAGCTTTCAATCCTGAGAACACTTTACCAGCTGTCACGCATGGTAGTAGCATCATGCTCTGGGGCTGTTTTACTGCCTGTGGTACTTCTGTATGGTCGTCCAAACTGCGGTGTGCCGTTCACGATGTACTTTATACCCATGTCATACAAACAGTTTTAAACAAACTAAACTATAACTATGTTTAAAACTATGTAAGTTTTTACATTTCCTGCAAATTGCAGCAGCTCCTGACTGACAGACCAAATGCTTTGACTCATAAGAAAACATTGAAATATTATCTTGTATCAGTCGAAATAATATCCTGATCCATATCACACAACCCCATTCACAGGAAGAAATCAAAAATTCAACGTTAAAGCCAAAGAAATGTGTCGACAGCTGTCAAGAATCACTGCTGTGTCAGGCTAACTGGGTGTGAGCTTAGGGTGTGATGCAAGCTTTGTTTGACTGCTTGGCTCTCTACTACCTGGGCAGGGTGGTAGCTAACTGCATACACTATCAATTAGTGTCCTCCTCTCCGCTGCAAAACTCAGCAACAGTTTGTCTTTCATCCCTGGGATGTAAATGTTGAACTGCAGTGAGTGAGTGTCAGTGTACCTGCAGTCAGAGTGGATTTCAGGGGGACTGGCGTGAGCCTGACCTTGTGTGGGTGTTTCCAGGAAAAATACAGTCAGTGTGGAGCTGATGTGCTAGGTTGAAGGCAGCAGGGCATTGCTGAACACACCGAGGTGCGTGTAGCATGTGTGCGCATGCACGTACGTACGTGTGCTCTCATCCTCAGTTTGATATTCAGCTTCATGATTCAGAGTCAAGACTTTTTTAACTAAGACTCTGAGTCATCAGATTAAAACTTGTCTCATCTTCTTTCAAACCTTCATTTGCTTCATGATGTTGTCCTGCATCTCTCTTACACGCGCACACACACTTTCCGGCTGTATATTTCTGTGTTTAATGAGTCTGCTTTGATGTACAGCAGCTTCCTACAAGGGGAAAAACACACAGAATTCAGAGAGCTCTCAACCAACCCTTAGTCTTATGTGAGGGCTGGGAAGTAAAGACACAGAGGCAGATCAGCTCCAAGTTTCTGGTGAACGCTGCTGCTTTTTACATGTGCATGAAGGTATGGAGGCAAGTACACGTACATGCCACTGTGTGTACCAAAAACAAGAGGCCACAAACTGCAGCTCCTCTAATGTCCACTTGAGCCTAGCCCATGTTAAAAAAAAACTCCTTTCCTTTTACAGCAATAAAAAAGCATTTTCATGTCCAGGTTCTTAAAAACCAGACTGACAAACAGAGATTTGGTGAATTATAGTGAGATACTGAAAAAGGAAAGTACAGTATTTCATAGTAAGCTACTTGCCATGATCCCCACTTTTTCACCGTTGCTATTTGAGCTCTAGTGACTTAACAAAAATAATGATCACATTTCTAAATTACACCATCCATCTTTTTCTAGCTTTAAGGCGTTGTTATTACAGTTTTTTCTTTAAAATGGGGTCATGTGAGTGTTTATTGGTCTGTATTCTTTTTATAGCTGCTCTATGGAAGTGGTTAAGGGTCATCTTGGGCTCTAGAGATTTTCCACATTTATCTCATCTTTTCCTTGACAGATCCTGATGGTTTGTTTTCATGAACCTTTCTGTTCCTGATGTTAGCTGTTGTGCACATGCAGTAATTTGATCCTAGCTTACATTCAACCTTAACTTCCTGTTTTTCGTTCAGTCAAGGACATAAAGCTGCTGCCCCTGGACCGGGATGGCCCTGAGATTTTTAGAAGGGACAATGTTATGTCCATATGCATCAGCATGTCATGTCCTTTCATGTCTGCTGCTGATTTGTCTCTGTTTGCTCAGAGGTTTTTGATGCTAGAAGAAAAATGGTCCACATGTAGTTTTTATTTTTTTAATCACTGGACCAGCTTTTATTTTTAAAGCAGTGCCAGTTCTCATCGGTACTCTTGTAGCTTCTTGGGTAGTAGGTTCTTACAGCCTGAACTTTTTGCTTCATGGTATCCTAGACCAGCTCCATGCTCTTAAGAACAGGACTCTGTGGGGGGGGGGGGGGGGCCCCCGCTTTTGGG
>VUQG01017324.1:0-11785 GCA_015106755.1 Etia nguti
AATATTCTTAAACAGTAAAAAAAAAAAAAAAAAAAAAACCCCAACCATACATAAAATAATTACACAATAAAGATGGTTTGTCTATTGGTTTATTTTATTGCAACCTGTAATTTATTGCAGTTTATTTTTATTTGTTTAATTGTTTACAAAAGGTTTGAGGTGTGGAATAAACTGCTCGTCTCACATTTGCCAAAAGACAAGACTTTTGGGAAATATTCTGTGGACTGATGACACACAAGCGGAACTTTTTGGAAGGTTTTTTTTCAGGGGTTTTTCTGGTGTGAAAGTAACACATCATTCCACAAAAAAAGGATCGCACCAGCAGTCAAACATGGTGGTGGCAGAGTGATCGTCTGTGGCTGCTTTTGGAGAATATCCTGAAGGAGAACGTCCATTCATCACTTCATGATCTGAAGCTCAAGAACACTTAGATTATGCAACAGGACAACGATCCAAAAAGACCGGCAAGTCAAACTCTGAATGGCTCAAAAAACAAAACAAAAAGAAAAATGAAGTTTTAGAGTAGCCGAGGTGAAGTCCAGATTCAGATTGAGTTGCTTTGGCATGACCTTAAATATGCTGATTATGCTTCAAAACCCTCCAATCTGTCTGAATTAAAACAATTCTGCAAAGAAGAGTGGGTAAAAATTCCTCCACAGTCAAACATTCACTGCCAGTTATCACAAAAAGCTTGATTGCAGTTCACAACCAGTTATTAGATTTAGGGCACAATTACTTTTTTCACACAGGAGCCGCGAAGTTTGGATAACTTTTTTCCCTTAATAAATGAAATCATAATTGAATCATCGTGTATTTTGTATCTACTGGGATTATCTTTGTGCTGGATATTTGAGCTGAGTGCAACACAACATCGTATTTTCTTCACCACTGGATATGACTGGTGGATATGACTGGACTTGAGATGAGAGCCACACACAAGGTACAGAGGTCTGCCTGCTGCTGGTACTGGTCTTTCTGTAGGATTTCAACAATAACAAAAATTTTGCATAACATCATCCGTACACGTTGAGAGCAGGAAACATTATCGCACAGACTAACACTGACAAACTGAACATGACTGTTTGGGCAGGTTCAATAGAAAATTCCAGGTGCTGCAGCATGGTTTCCCATGTAGAATGATGCAATGCATTAGCAATCACTTCTCGGTCCGAAACCGAGCGCAGTCCGAGAGGCTCTGGAAGATACTGAAGCGACCGTGGAATTATACAGCGCCGCCCAAAAACACAGCGATGCCCGCTGCTTCAGTATTTCTGTTAAAACAGCGTTTCGTGCAGGCAGGTTGCTGCTGGACATAACATGCTGCTGGCAGACTGACGACAAATATATTCCTGCATTTATGAAACAGAATTAGTAAATTAGGAGACACGAGTTTGAGTAGCATCATACAGTCAGTTGTATGGCAAGTAGACAGTTTTTAAAACACATGCTGCATAAACACACATGCAACGCTACAAAGGAAAAAGGATCACATTCATCACCGTCTGGTACTGTGTCCTATACTAGAAATGCAGTTTGGTTTTTTTAAGTTACTACATATTATAATGAAGAGAGAATATTATACTTTGGAAAAACTATTAAATGCATTTACTAATTTTAGCCTGAGAGTTTTGTTTGCTCACATGTAAATATACTTTTAACATATTTGATGCGAATACATGTTGATACAAGTGATTTATATTGACTTAAAGTGTATTTTGTTACTTGGTTTTCTGATTCTTTTCATCAATGTTTCTTTATGATCAGGTCAGAAAGACCTCTATGTTATCTATTAGTCATGCTTCACCCTTTCAAAAAGTCCACTTCTGAGTCTTGCCTCGTGAAACAGAGCTGAAAGGGCTGTATGAAAAGATCGATGTGAAAAATTGCTCTGAAAAGCCAAAAGGCATGACCGCACATTAAATCGGCTCATGACTGCATTTGTTGTGTTATCTTTTTAGCCAGATAAATGTTGATCTTAATTCACAATGTGGTGTTACTTGGCCCCATGGGTCAAACTACATACCGGGCTGCTGTATATCCCTCTAATGGCAAAGGCATAATATATATATATATATTTATAAATATCAAGTAAATAAATAAAAGCAATTCTGAAATACCTGCATGCTGTCCAAGTGGTTCTGTATAAGCATAAACACACATCCATACAATGAAAAGAGATGTAGGAAAGAAATAAAGCACAATTACACACATGTGATCACTCATACACATCTCTGAAATCACAATCTTTTCAACACACACGCATACATATCGCCGTATTACAATGCCAATACGAAGACTAAAAATTGATTTTTGCGTGCTTTATGATTCATTTACCTGAAAAGCAACTCTCTATACCAAAAGTCATTTTTAAAGATACTGTGAAAGAAAGAAAAAAAAAAGCAGTATACTCTGGCCAAGATTGCTTTAAAACAAGAAGACTTTAAAGAAACAAAACAAACAAAAAACATTTCAGGAAGTGAGGTCACGGAAAGCAGGAAACGGCTCGAGCAGCATACACAAAAACACACAGCAAAGCCCCCAAAACCCCCAGAGTCCAGACGCTCACCTCTAACAGATGGACAGCGCCTTCATGTTCCTTTTTAGCCTCAACCTGAGCCTGAGAAACACAAGGTGCAGTTCACTTACATTGCAGTTTATGCTGTGCTTTAGTTTCTGTTTAAAACACAGACGAGAGATCCTCACAAAGAGCATCTCTCAAAGGCATTCATTGGTACGCGAGGTGAAAATGGTTGAAAAGACGGCGCGCACCCCCGTCCACATTCACGTTTGCCAGCAGTCGCTTGATTCGATAAGATATCCCCGAATGCTTAAGGAGTATCGCGTCTTTTCTCGAACCATTTTCGCCTCTCCTATTTTATCTTTTGTTAAGCATGTTTGTCACTTATCATTCGGAGAGCTGTGCGAAATGAAAGCATTACGTGGATGCAAGAAACTGAATATAATCAAACAAGCAACTGCAAGCTGAAGAACACCTGCCCGAGTCTCTACCAGCCCAGGGGTTAGATGCACACATGATTTTATTGCTTCTATTACGGTTTTCCTCAACACAGAAATCATAGTAAAGCTCCTCCTTCAGATATAACATCAACTACAGAGGTGAAAGTGACATAAATGCTCACGTGTTGTCAACAACACAGGAGCAATACTAGAGTACACAGCTGTACTCTGTTTTGAGTTAAGACGACTTCCTGCATCTACGTGCAAAAAAGTCTCTGTAAGGTAACCCAAGTTTGAGCCTGCCCATGTATCTGTAGTTAAAAAACACTACAACGTTTACTCTGGCTGTGGCTTTTTTTCTTTTCGTTACACGATATGTAAATGGCCGTTTCAGACAGTGAACATCTTGCCAGGGTGTTTGTTTAAATACTTGTTTTTGGGCTACATCAAAAGGTGTAGATTTATAATCGGATTTTTTTATGCTATTGCGCTCCAGAAAAATGGGGGTTTACATTCTTAAAGACTAGGAGTGTACAGAAACACGGCATCGTACGCGTCATTTTTCTTATGAAAACGAGAAACATCTGTTGAGAAAAAAATAAAAAATAAAGCCACATAAATACGAGAGCATCTGCGGGGCTTTACGATTTCGTAAATCTACTTTGCAGGCAATTAATTTAGAACAGAGAGCAGTGAGTGTCTGCAGGAAGATAAGGCAGTAATGAGCTTCTGTTAATGAGAGAAAAAAGCTGAGAACGACTGCCTGTGAAGGGCTGACTGTGAAGTCAGAACACTGCAGCAACAGCAACACGAGGGCGCGCACAGTGTTGCCAGAGAAGGCATTGGTGACAATTCCTATCATGTTCACACTATCAGCGATCTCAGCCGTTGCTGGGCTTTGCTTTCACATTACAGTCAGCTTCAGTGCACAGTGGAGGAAGGCCAACCATCAAATGGCCAGCGTGAGCCTTTTTGTTTTTTCTTTATTAAAGCGTGCCTCTAAAAAGTGTCGTATCTACTCTGAATTCTGAAAGTCTGATTTGCTCGCTTGTGACAAACAAGAGTGCTCCAGAAATGCTTGAACGCTCTGGGCTTGATAAACAGCTGCAGGACGGGGATGCGACCGAGACGCTCGTGCGAAACTAGTGCCGGTGCTGAAAATGACGAGGAAAAGCGTAGAGAAAATCACGCTCTTCTTAACTTCTGTTTCATTTCTGTTGACTTTCACCTTTGTTGCGCTGTATGTTTCGCACGGGTGTTCAACAAAAAGCTCTTTCACCCATGACACAGGCCAAAAGCCGGGCAAACACAAAAGCCCATCCCACTGGTGCTGCGAGTTCTCTTACCTTCTGGAGAATGTCAATCTCCTGCTGCTTTGCATTGAGTACAGCCAAGGCCTGCTCATGCTCCAACTCTAGCTGCTGCCTCCGCTCCGCAGCCTCTCGCATATGCTGTCCACAAGGGGTGTAGGGATGGAGAGCCGGAGGGGAAAATTGTGGAAGGAAGGGGGATGGGGTGGGGGGCATAGAGAGGGCTGCTGTTAGTGGTACTAGTACCCAAAGGCACGGAGCCAACACAAAATACATCTGCAGTCTTTAATTCCACATTCAGAAGGCACCACAAGTGTTACATTTGCACACATTACGCATACAGAGGCTGGTTAACAGTGTACTGACCTTTAAACCCTCAAAGAAATTTTAAAAAAATTAAGAAAGACATAAACTATGCCACAGCAAATGCCACGTGAGGACATGTTTATGTCGAACGATCCATGGGAAAGATCAGATCTCATCTTGCGCAAAGGTGCTTATGGATGAGGACTAGGGATGCTTTGGTGTGTGAACGAGAAACTTCCATCGGCAGTGAGGTTTGCTGCCCCCTTTAGGTAACACGAGACCCGTTTTGTCTCGGTTACTTTGAAAAGCCGTCCTCTGATCTTGTCTTTGCGTGATCAATGCGAGGTTTCATGTTACGTGAAAAGGGTGAGCAAACTCTCTGACGTGCTCACTTGTCTGTGGTCATCCATAACAACAAAAGAAGCCATACAGTACGGGGGGACTGAATGCTAGGCTCTCCGTAACACAGTGTGCCCGTGTCATCCAGTCACATCACTGCTCTCACTACATGTGAATATTTGCAGTGCTGTAAGGTGAAAGAAGCAAATGACATTTACATGCCAGTAAAAATCTAAGATAGGTAATGTCATCAGACGTGTAGGTGACATTATCATCTAGTCTTCCTCCCCCTCCCGTCATCGTAAAGCCAAACTCTTTGTCCCGCCTCATGCATAAATCACATTCAGCAGTGCTGTGGTCATATAGCCACGTGACCATTCGTATGTTTGGCAGCCCACGGATAAAGGGAGGGATAAGCACAGCCACTGAGGTTGACAGAAAGCATTCAGAATGGGCTGCTCCCCAACAGATGGACATAGCAGTGATACCTTATAAATCTAGCAGGGGCAGAGTGGGCAGGGGGAAAGAAGGAAGGGACAGATCAAGTCGGGTAGGACAACGTGAAAAGGTGAAATAGGAAAGGAAAGAGGGCAGACTGTTCCGAGCTTCTACTCTTTCACAGCTCCTGGTCAGACCTCCCAACACGACACTGGAAGGCAACAGACATGTCGAGGCCATTAGACAGTATAGCGGAAAATAACTAGATGGAAGCAGTGTAGCACAGATAGGAGAAAGGGGTACTGGCAAAAGGGTTAGGCTCCATAAATGAATAAGAATCCCAGGACAGATGAATTACTACAATTGGAAATGCACGCAGTATTGACAGACAATGTCTGTCCTAGGAGCCAGCGTCCTCACCTTGAGCACCTGCTCTAGGTTCTCCAGTTTGGCTTGGAGCTGGTTCCTCTCCCACAGGGCTAAATCTCTCTCCTGTGTCACAGCACCAAGGGTCTCTTTGAGCTGGGCATACTCAGACTTCACCTGTGCACAAGGGAAGAGCAAGGTCCAGCGTTTTGATGAGTTGCATTACAATATTCGATCGTCACTCATTTTTAGCATTTTTGGAACACAAAAATTGGTTCATGTCATTCTTATGTGATATGGGTAAATATGGGTAATCCCCTACACAACAGGTTACCCTTTCAAGTTCCCTCACCTGCCCCTGTCCTCCTGCAGCCCTAAAGTTTAATGATGCAAATGATGGAGCATGATGGCTGTTTTAAAGTTGAAACTAGCGACTGAAAATTTGAATTGAGTTCGTACATGAGATAAGGAGGAGGATAATTTCCCATACACCTCTATATGGTGGCCTTAAGCCGGTACAAAGTGGCCTCTTCAGCAGCTGTGCTTAGCATTAAAAATGACCCTGGTTCCTTTATATAACAGACATGGTGCTGGTGCAGGTGCAGGTGCAGGGGCCTCCGGAGCAGAAGAGCTTAAATAGTCCGTCACAGCCGAGTCTGCAGCATTAGCCTAATTTTTTTCTTTTTTTTTCTTAAAGGGTCCACAAAATTACAGAAACACTGTTCTGTAATCCAGCAGTATCCCAGTACCATTTGTATAAATACATATCAGTTGGTCAGTGCCTGAAACAATCTTTATGCAAGCTGAATATAACGTGCTACATGAAGGTTAGAGCTACTGCTTTGGAATGAATGAAGCTGTACAGTTTTTGCCGTACTATAAAATGTGATGCGGTTGAATGGCAACCAAAGCATATAAAACAGGCAGAAACTGGTCGGGTAAGAGAACTGCTGGGTTTCTCTGCTAAAACCATATAATTGTTATTAACACAAGAGTAATATAATTGACTCACTCCCATTGCTATGAACCAAAATATTAATAAATTATTCATGTTTCCTTGTTAGCCAAGCACCAAGCATCTGACTGAACCAAGCGCTGTGACCATTTCCAACGACAAAGACAAATTATTCTTCATAATTTGTCTTTCACAGATTGTTACTTAAGAGGCAGCTTTTTATAAGGGCCCCTAATTGGAAGTGAGATGACTGGCTCCTGCGGCCGTAATGTGGTAAAGCCCCTTCCTCAGGGCGACCATGAATGACTAATGATTCCTCAAAGAGGGCGTTTCGAGCGACATCACCAAAGCAAAACACACACAGAACCCAGCGAGTCTCTCTCCTCTGAATGGCCCACCTCCACACATTACAAACTATCTGGAGGGGGGTGCCACGCCTAATGCAGACAAACTGAACAAAACTACACTGGATCCAGAAAAGCAGGTCAACAGCATATTAAGGGTAGAGGGAGGCTCTCTCAGTAGCCCCTCCTAGTTCATTCAGAGATAACAGGTATCAGAACACAGGGGTGCAAGCCAGGGCTAGTATCTGCGCTACCCTGCAGAGAGCTACTCTCATATCTGTCAGTCTGATAACAGCTGAGATCACTGCTGCAAGAGCCACCCATGTCCTGATAAGACACCAGTAACAAGCATCCCACCCTTCTTCAGCACCAACAGTAAATACCTGCCAGTCAGCTGCTTCACAAAATTGCTTTCCCATTCATAGAGAGGCCTGGGGCTCCTTGTTGGTCTACTTGAGCTTTTTGTTATCAGCTCCAAATGCCTTTGAAGTCTTGGGACTAAAACTGAAGGGATAGTTTGTGTACAGGATTGTAAGTCTTGTAGATTTCATTGATAGTGGGCTCCACTGATCCAGTATAAAGGGACATATAATCTGTTTGTGTTACAGTGTGACCCAGAAACTCTTCAGATTATGTCAAGATGGAGAGGCAGTGACAAGTTAGTAGCTATTACTGTGTACTTATGTACAGCAAGCTTTCTACACGCAGCTTTCACCTCTTACCTCCTCATAGTCAGATGCCCTGTGGCTGTTGCTGAACAACTGTAGATTCAAGTGCTTGTTCTCGTGAATGAAGTCTTGAAGCTCATTCTCCTAGGCAAAAGAGGCAGAAAGGAAACTGTTTAAAATCCACAAGTCACAAAGATTAGACCAGAGCACAGCACTCAAGCCCAGTATGTTGTTAGCAATAGCCCATGCATTATTCACCCGAGAAGACTGCATGAGTTTCGCTTGTACGCTCTAGAAAGCATCACTAAAAGAAGCTGCCACTTCAGCTGCTACAGCAGAACAATAAGAATGTCATAATAGTTTTCTGTGTTAGCATCTCAGATACAAAGCATTGAACAGAACAAGAAACTCTGAGAATGTTGTTCTTCACTGCTGCGAGTGTGTGGAAGCAAACATGTATTCAAATACCACCACCCCCCACACACACACACACACACACAATGATCTTTCCTACGAAGTGCTTCAAGCTGGGAGTAAAAAAAAAATCCCTTCATTGCAGAGAAGGAAAACTTAATTACATTCAATCAAGAGTCGCGTGGCGTGCCGTGAATGCAATTTGCAGTGCCAACTTGAGACTTCCCTGAGATGTGCAATTTATAGCAGCAGCAGCATGTAGGCCAAGGGTTCTTCTTGTCTGGAGCTAAGAAGCTAAATGGCTCATGCATGATGCATTTACTGTAAATACAGTGCATCCTAATGGCCTGTGATGGAGCGTCTGCTCCCTTATGTTTTACTTATGAAGGATGCTTCATAAAAATGACCCAAGAGGTAAACTTGGAAAACTAACATTAATGCACACTAATGCACAGCCTGCGTGACGTTTGTGTTACATGCACACCAAAACACAGAGAGACACATTTTCTTTCAAGATCACATGGTTTTATATTTATATCTTATACAGAAATGGCAAAAACAACAATAGCCAACACCAAAACTAATTTTTGTATTTGTTTATTCCCTTTTTTGTTATTCATTGCTTCACTTTGAGTCAAGGAAACAGTATTTTAGCTTTTATGCTACAGCACAGTATTGCCATATTTTGTAGGTCATATAATATCAATACAGGGAGACCAAATATCTATATGTTACTATATACAATAAAAACACAAATGGAACATTTAATGCTGGAATAATAAAATCAATTCTTTTTCAGTTCACCACATGGTGCTGTTGTTGTTTTTTTGTTTTAAACCACGTCAGCATAGGTGATATTTAATGTGAGAGAGGAAGTTGTTAAAATTAAGATTAAGATATTGTAGAAAGAATCCAGAAAAGCACAATGTGCATTTACATCAAACGTGTCTTGGATTTTTTTCAGAAGTATGGGACAAAGCAGATGGATATAGCACATGGGATTTGCGTGGATAGTCATCCATCCCTCTTCTTCAGGGTCATGGGGGGCTGGAGCTCATCTTAGCTGCCGGACAGACACCCACACTCACACCTAAGGGCAATTAAGAATCACCAGTTAAGTTAATCCCACTAACCGCACAAACTGTGCTTGGAGTTCGGTGGGAGGAAGCTGGAGAGAACCCACGCAGACATGGGGAGAACATGCAAACTCCACACAGAAAGGCCCTTTCCAGATGATGAATTCAACCCAGCCCCGTCTCACGGTGAGGTAACCCCCACGCCACCATGCTGGCCCAAGGAGTGCATACGAAAGTAAAATATTCTGGGACTACTACGAACATGAAGGCTCATTTCACGTGGTGCCATTCTGGAAACAGCGAATATTAAATCAGCTCAACTGAAAAAGCAGCCGACAGTGGACGCATTTATCTTGACAAAGCTACCTCTCGATTCAAAGGGAGCTAAGAAAAAGACACAATCCATCACCCAGTTTATTTACAAAGACCTGAATCCACATAGTGTTGTAGAAAACAAGGGCTTGGAGTCCATGTGACAGCATTGTGATATTTCTCATAGACACTGCCACACCCAGGCTACAGGGAAGTTAAACATAAAGCTGGGGAATGTTTGAGTACAGCAGAAAGGGTTGCATCAACTTGTGACACACTGAAAAAAGATAAATTGCAATATATGTCACTGCAATACTCAGCATGTCACAAAATGTTTAAAAGTGCAAAAATATTGTATCATAGGTTAAGTATCGCATCGTTGGACCCCCGCCTCTAACTGCTACTACTCTCTACATCTACTTATAACAATACTGGCGTGACATCTGATACACAGTATAAATTAAAGTCACATATCTAAGACCATAGATGAGAAAACACTATCAAGGACAAGCAGAATAAACAACAGCCTGAAGACAGTACAAGAGTTGAGAGTGAGATTTGCTGCTTTTTCATTCATTTATGTCACAAAAAAAAGAGAAAAAAAAAGATTCCACTTGCATCGATTGTGTCCAGTCAATTTTAATGCTTCCCGAACAAGCAGTAGATTGCATTGGCAATCCTATTCATATCCATTGATCCTTCAATTCGGTGCTAATATGGGCTGGCTGAGCCTCCAGGTGTTCCCTGCTGAAGGACAAACAGCTACAGGAAAAAAAAAAAAAGCAAAAGCTGACATTTTGCCGTGCATATGCTGAAAGAACAATATACTGAAGTACTTTAGACATCCTGGCTTGTTGTTGATTTAAGCATTTCAATATGACTGCCATCCTCATTTAAAATCCTTTTTTGGGGGGGAATTTGGACGTGACAGCACACACGCATAACGATGCAAACCAAATTGTCTCAAACACAGAAAATCAGCTGTGACTTTGTCCTATATTGTTGACGTGTTAATGCTTTAAACTGATCAGCGCACGTCATAATCCCTTGGCAAGACACATTTTTACGGAGAGCCCGTGAGCCAAGCCGTGGAAGCGTTTCAGTGCAGAAAACACCGTGGCCTATACTGAGCCGTCCTCGGCATTATTCAGCTGAAAACCTGAGATTTCTGCTGAGGTGAGATTTTCTTGCACACCAACACAAACACGCACACAAAGAACAGTAAGTTTAACTGAAAGGAGGTATTACAAAAAAACAGGCAGAGAACAAAGAGACTGAATTATAGGAAAAGCGACTGCCACACCTGACCACAGCAACAAGAGGGGGAAAAAATGAATGAATGCGTTCTATTTGATCTTGATAGGAGAGCTAGGACAGTTTCATGAATGATACGCAGTGGAAAAATATAATTAGGCCTTGGGGGCAGAGTACCCGGCTACTCCTACTCCAAATGTGCATTTTGTCCAGACATGCTCTGACTCAGCTTCGTGTGCCGCGGCAACGTGTTAAGTTTTGACAAGGCTGACAGATGAATCAACTCTGCCATTTAACTCGCGAGCAATGCAAACATTTCACCCACTAACTCTATGTTCAGCGGCCTCTGTTCGATGTGGATGAAAGCATCTTATTCCTCTTGTTCAGAATAGGTAATTGCCAGCTGTCTAGATGTGCAGCAAAAGGAGAAAGCATATACTTCCCCTAACTGAAGACTGGTTTCTAATGACTTCTGTAATTTGTAATATTATAAGGAGGCGGCAGTAGGTATTGAGTTGTATACATAAACTCAATTATAGTGTCAGAAATGTGCCTAAAATAACATCTAACGGTGTAGAACTGTGAAGATGACCAACTTTAAACAGTTGGTCAGCTTCACAGTTAGACTCTTCCTTTTTTTCCCCCCCTTACACTTGAATCTCTACAACACTTTAACACACCAGGATTCCACAGACATGACGTAAAAAGCAAAAACAGCCACTTTTCTGTACTATACAAAAAAGAGAAGAAACATAGTCTATGTTCAGATTCATTTTCGGCACCTAACATGAGATGCCAATCGCACCTTTAACAGAAGGTGTTTGTGTTCACAAACGGCTCCTAACGATAACAAAGCTAACCACAAAGACGCCCTGGAGATAAATTTCGGCACTGCTATAAAGGCCCTGGACTTATTGAGCCTGCCCGCCGTCTCCCTCAGTACTGATCTTCGATTATCGCGGACGCATATTTGAGCAACGCTGATACAGCGAATGCTCGTCGCCATGGTAACAGGCTTTAAATGCTCGCGGAGGCACGCTCTGCT
>VUQG01017324.1:11805-29328 GCA_015106755.1 Etia nguti
GCGGAGGCACGCTCTGCTGATGGTCTGTAGCTGTACACCCGATACCCAGGAAAGTAGAGGTGCCAGATGGCTGGGACAGTGTTTACTGTCACTCACACACTCAGTCAGATGATGTGTTTATATACACGGCCGCTGAACTCACGATGAGGGGGGACATTAATAAAAATGTGCCATTTCAACACTTTGTCAAAAAAGAAAAAAGAAAAAAGAAGTAGCAGTGTATATTCCTATTGAGACTATTAAAAATTCGCCAACATCGCAGGTAATCCTGCACGTTTGCTCTTCTTTTTAACATGAGATGTAGAGGTAACAGAGGAGAGGGAGGGAGTTGGTTTAGACCAAACAGGAAGTGACATTACTGTCAACTCGCCATCCCCTCACAATAAAATTCCCTGGTCTTGTCTGTGTTTGCGTCGCTGTTCTCGAAGCTTGGTGGAGCAGGGGGAGACGAGAGCTGTACCACAGTCTGTGGAGACCAGCCTGCCATTTCTGCTCGCCATTTGGGGACAGTTTGTCCTTTGGGTAGCTTCCCCTGGACTCAGCAGGCTAATAATGGGCGAGGAGGGAAGTGCTGCTGTGGGCAGGGACGGCGAGAGGAGGGCAGCAAAGAAAACTGTCCTAATGTAGTGTTTATTTAGGGCAGAAAGCGACACACAAAGACAGCTCGTCTAAAGAGGGGGGGGCTCGGGGGTATGACGAAATGAATTCAAATGGTCTAGGACCAGACAGTGCTATTTAAATTACTGCCAAGTCCCTCGAGCTCCTACCTTTCATAGGGAAAAAATTCAATTTCAGACCATCTGCACTAGTCTTTTACTACTCTCTTTCAAACATGTATACTTTTATTGTGGTGCCAAACTTCAACTTTTTATAAAGAGGCTTTGATGTCCACAGTTTTTTTCCCCCCCAGCTCTCAAACTACAGAGTGGAAGAATAATGCTTTATCTACTCTCACTATCACACATACTCTAAAATTCTTTAGCTGAGCATTTTGCCTCAGAGTCCGTGGGTAACCAACTTTACCGAGCACCACTGGAACATCATAGCGGAAAAACTTTGCTCTCTCTCAAACTCAACTTTAATGGACAGAAGCATCTCCAACTTGGCACACTGTGAAATAAACTGATTAGTCATTCTGGCTTGGAACCATCAACTTGTCTACGTGTCCTTGCTGTGAGAAGCCGTGAGAACTCCTCCTGCCTCAGGTACAGAACGTTTCTCCAGTTAAATAAATAAAATATAGCAGGGTAATTATTGCCTTTGCTGGTCACTGGCTATTTTATCACATTTGGCATTTTGCCCAGCCTCAATGGCAAATCCTACCGCTCCCACCCCTCCCAACACCACCAAACAGTAATATTAAAAACGCTGTCTTGAGTGATCTGGCTCACCCTGCAACGCTGCACACAGTCAGAGGAATTCTACTCACTTTTCTCTGACAGAGTGGCTCTTCAGAGGAAAAAAAAAGAAAAATTTAACCTTCGAGACTTCATTTAAGACATGAGCGCCACATTCGAATGTCAGCATTGCTAAGGTAAAGGTACACTATGTCTGTTTCAATAGAAAACATCTCTATATAACTTCTACTAACCAACAAAACTGAATTATTCTGTCATATCATGAGATTAAAATAAGATGAATCCAGTATAATAAGATTAAATGTGTAGTTTTTTTTTTGTTCTGTTGGTTTTTTAATAATCAGCAGGGCCCGTCTGTTTCCCTTTTTTCTTCTCTTTACCTTTTGTCCTGAGTCAAGGCCACTCCAGCGGGAAGCAGAGTGACATTTCTGGGGCATTATGAGAAAATGTCCTTAAAGAACCACCAAGTGAAAAAGAGTTGTGTAACATATCTCTGACCTTTTGCAGTTGTGACCACACACACATAGCGCTGTGTACCTCTGTACATTTACATCACAGCTATGTTGTACCGAGCGACTGCGTGTACAAAAGAGCCCAATAAAGCCACAGTGTGAAGATACTACTGCACAAGATGCGCTGCATTTCTTCGGTTTGTGCACGATCACTCACAACAAGTAATTACTACAGCAATGTGCATCGCTCATTCTCAAATGTGGTCCCCATGCCAACAAAACCCAACCCACAGACACTGCACCCTGCAATTAATTGTTCCAATTTTTTTTTTTTTTCTTCATTTCAGTCACTGCCAGGGAACCGTGCTATCACTGCCACTCATTTCCTCAAGGGAGGCTTGTGTGTGATGATAGAAGGCAAAGCTCTCAGGGTACAAATCAATTTTAGCCTCCATCCTTTTCATTCAGAGGCCAAAGTATATTCTTGGGGCACTTACCAAAGTCTGACATGTTTGATTCTTTTTCTTCACCTCTGCATCAAGCGCTTCACACTCCTTCCTTCTGGTGCTGATCTCAGTCTCCTGGGGAGATGGGGGAAAAAAGCAGAGGACAGCTGCTTTGGTTTGTCAGGAACAGGAGCTTCCTAAGAGGACTCAGTGTAACTAAACAGGAAGAGACTGAGCTGAGGCTTTTCAGCATTTAGGTGTGCGAGTGCATGTGTCGGGGGTTCGTGTGCATATGAATTGTACATGTGTGAGATTTGCAGAGATTATCTGCCAGAGATTACAAATGTTTCAGTGTCAGGGAAACAGGCTGAAATGCTTCGAAATGAGAGGTTCAAAAAATGTGGATAGAGGGAGTGTGGCCCCTAATGAATACTATCATGAAAAAGATCAAACCAAAATCTGCTTAAAACTTCTGCAAATAAAAGCGGGGTTAGACCATCCTAGACCTATGAGAAGCTGTACACAGAGGCGCTTTAAACTAAATGCTTTGGTCGCCATCCTAAGCATGCTGTAGCATATGCACATACAACAATTATTAACATCTATACGCTTTTAAAAAGATTTATGTTCATGTTCATTTTGTCATCGCCCTGCAAATGTGATGCTACATTCTCCATTTGTATTTGATTTTACGTGCCATATTCAACACACATAAGTTAACAGTCAGTTAACGGAAGATTTTGAAAACATGTGGTGATATGTTTAATGTAAAGGCTTGAAGTGGTTTTATCTAATGATGGAGTGAAATACCAAGAAAACAGTTTAAACAATTCCTATCAGCTTAAAAAGAAAGCGACTAAATTTCTTTAAGTTTGCTGAAAGGGTTTCACCGTCCATCCACGAGGCTTCTTCAGTTCTACAACATAAAGGTGAAGAGTCTGAGGTATTTTAACCCTAGTGGGGGTTGTTCCACTGTGAGACTTTGCCCTACCCTATGATGTGAAATATTGAGGTCACCTGATGCAAGGGACAACCCCTTCTAGGGTTTAAGTACCTGGGACTCTCCACTGTTTGGTTTTAGAACTACAAAGAAGAAGCCTCTTGGATAAGAGGTGAAATGCCTTCAATAAACTTAAAGAAGTCCAGCCACTTTCTTTTTAAGCTCCTAAGACTATCCTGACCTGGATCACTGAGAACCTACACAGACAGTTTTAATAAGACAGCAAGCAAGCTCTTTATTCCAGCTCTTTTCTGAACTGAGCCTGGCTCTGTCACACTTCAGGTCTGCCTATAGAACAGAATAAGCAGCTGTGGGTTAGACGTTGAAGCAACCCTTGGAAAAACCCAGAAGCTATTCTAATGGTCGTCAAACCACATGTTTATTGATAAATGCTGAAGTGTCAAAAGCCATCATTAATGGTACAGCGGAGGTCTTGAAATGAGACCTGTCTTTGAGACAAGCAGGAGCTAAAGCAGACTGTGAATCTATAAGCCATTATATTTTTTCCTATTTTTTAAATATTGGTAATTGTTGAGTCTATTGACCAGCTTTACAGCAGAAGCTTCTGCGTACCATAGCAGAATCAGAACAGGTGTAACTAATAACTATAATGAGTGCTGTGTTGTGCTTCAGGGTCTCGGCGGACCCCTAAACACACCACAGCACGCACAGCACAGCCCGTCTGCAGAGCGGTGATGCTGACCTTCCTTCGCAGGATAAACACAGGTGTAATTGGTAACATTACTTACGGCCATGTTCCATTTAAAGGGCCCTGTTATTGTGAGTGCTGGTTTAACTAAGACAAAACAGACATGACAATATGTACGAAATCCATATTAACCTTTAGGGAAAGGGCAACTTTCTGTTCATGCAATATCCAAAATTCCCTTTTTTTCCCCAGTATGAATTTTCTGGCATACTCACGTTTACTAAAGAAGTAAGAAGACTTCATTTGATCCGTTACTACAGCTTTTACACTGCTGAGACACATCAAAGGGTTTGCTTGGAAAAAGGCACTGCTGTGATCTGGCACTGAGACTTGCACTGAAATTCAGCCCCAGTTATTGCAATTAAATACTGTATACCTGTATGGTAGACTGCATCCCCTGTTTGATCGGGGAAATAAAAGGTTGAACATGTTTTCAACTAATGTCTAATATTTTCTCCAAATGATCTGAGTGCTTGTTGTGTTTCCATTAGCCTGAGAGCCGAACAGTGCATTAGCTGGAATTACAATGAAAAGAAATTCAACTTTCTTCACAATGTGCAATTTGAGCCAAAACATGACTAAAGTCTGGCGCAGTCAATTACTCAGACTAACAGTGTTGTTCAGAGAACTCGTCTCCGCTCGCTTCTCAGTAGGGGTGCACAGAGAGAAACGGGATATCCCTATCAAGGCTGCCGGTGTGTTTAGTCACATGTGTGGGCCTTCACTCCAACACCATGGCGACCTTATCTGGGAAGCTTGGATGCCTTCTATAGTCACGAGAGTACCCGCAGTATTTTTTAATGGATATCAGTTTAATGCTTAGCTACTCCAAAATGCACGCCAGCTTACGTCACCACCCAGATCCTCTGTTTACCAGATCACTGAACTTTGAATGAGGAACATCCCTGCTGTGGATGGATTCCAAGATTAAAATATTGTCTGTGTCACTGTGCGCGACCACACCGATGTCATTATTGTTAGCTAAAATAAGCTAAACACCAAAAAAAAGATGTGGAAAAACATTTTAATTAACTAAAAAATAAAATAAAAACTATACTTGTGAGAAAGAAAGAGAGAAAATGAAACAGCATCTGTTGTTTAAGTGGAAATTTTAACTTGAATGATGAGGCATTGGTGGGCGTGTTTGAGTCAACAGTTTTCAAAAAGTTCTGTGTTTTTATTGTAATACCTGTGCTTATCTTCCTAAATCTTGACTGTGACATATGCTCGCCATAGATTAATAACCAGAAAGACTCAAACTAACAGGGAAACTAATGAAAACTAAACTAAAACTAAACTGAATTAAAAACAAAAAGTCAAAATGAAATAAAATAAAAAACTAATCAGAACATACAAAATTATCATAGCTCTATATCACACACTCACGCACACACACGGGCAGCATGACACGCCTGCAATGTGAGAAAATGTGAGAAAGCATGATTGTGTACTTCATCGTGGCAAAGCTCACAGGCTGCTTTGAGCTTGCATATATCCATTGAAGGCATTTTTGTTACTGCTGCCCTCCTGACCTGCTGTCGTTCTGACTGTATTTAATAAGACAGTGAGCAACAGGGTCGGAGAACAAGATGAGGAGGAGGAGGATTAACAAGCTCTGACACTTTTGTAACCTATAACCTTTTGGCATTTCACCCCAGGAAAGCGTCAGATTACTGGTTAAATCTTCGACCACTTATCTGTGATGGTGGGTCCAATAGCTGAAGTCTACGCGCTTCATCTGCAAGTGTGCACCCAGGATTTCAGCAGTTGTGTGAATGGAAAGAAATGGAAGAGGAACCCTTTTTCAAGCATAGAGTTCATGATTAAGTCCTAAATAAGGAGAAGATAGGAGCTAAAATAAATGTATGGCTGTGGTTATGAGTCTGTTATCAGTTTGTTTGTTTTTTAAGTTTGACTAATGATTCATGGCTGAGAATAAAAGGGGTAACAGTATGATTAGGTTTTGCCAACTCTTCACTAACAGCTAAATTTAACTCAATCAAATGGGACATAAGTGATGTGATTCTAAAGAGGGGGAAACACTGCTGATCTTTAAAATAAAAAGAACAGAAAGTAGTTTCATTTACTTGTTCAGGTGGGATTGATTATCCGCTGCAGGTGTTTTTCCGGGACTTTTGAGGCCCTAAAACTCCACAGTTCTTCTACGCACTTCTTTTATACTCTACTCTAGAAATGATTCCCTGTGAGTGAATCACACACAGTTTCTACAGACAGCTCGCCATCTCCCATGTGGGCTGGTATCTAATGTGTACACTTTGCAGAACCAGACGGCTACGGCGTTGCGCAAACTCGCCCGATGAATATTTCACTCGCACGCATACAAACACACAGCTCGCTGAAGCCCATTTGTTTGGAGCACATTTGCCAGTGTTCAATTAAAAATCCCTCTGATAAAAGATTCAAATGGCTGCCACTGTGAGTAATGAGCTCCTGTATAAGTGAAGAGGCGTTTACTGCACAGCAGATGAAGACAGATGAGAAAGACCATTCCCTTAGGCTGTGTCTAGCATTTGTGCCTCAGTGGCACTAATGCAAATGCATGCACAAAAGAGGTGCATTCACTACTCTGTGTGTGTCGGATATACTACAATTCAAATTTTAAGGTTTTTGCATATCAGGGCATAAATATCATCGGGTGCTTAGCAGGTCTCAAAATCAGGTAAATACAACCTCAGATGAATAACAAAACATGCGAAACAAAAATTAAGCAACAGTGCAGAAGCAGTGAGTAAAAAAACTAAGTACACCATTACTTCTTCCGTAGGAATTAAGAGGATAAGTAGCGGCCAGGTGCTGATATTCCAATGCAGTTGAGAAACTGATCATCAGCAAGTGTGAGCACCTCTATAAAAACAGATGTTTTGGCAGCTTGCTGGTCTGGAGCATTCAGGTGTGTGTGTAAAGATAATGCCAAAGAAGAAAGAGGCCCATCAGTGTGGGAAGGATTATAAGTGAAAACAGTTTGAATGCCATCAGTCTACAGGAAGAAAAATTATTCACTTTAAGACAGTTGCTGGTCTTCCCAGTAGCGGACGTCCCAGCAAATTCACCCCAAGGTCAGGTCGAGCAATCCCCAGAGAAACCGCAACAACCCAAGAGCTATATCTCTGACTCTACAGGCCTCAGTTAGCATGTTAAATGCCAAAGTTTATGACAGTACAATTAGATAAAGACCGACAAAGTGTGGCTTGTTTGGAAAGGTTTCAAGAGAAAGCCTCTACTCTCTAAAAACAACATGGCAGCATGGCGTAGCTGTGCAAAGCTGCAACTGAACAAACCACAAGACCTCTGGAACAACGTGTTTTGGCTAGACGAGACCAAAGTAGAGACTTTTGGCCATAACGCGCAGCACCACATTTGATATGTGCTGATATGCTGTGTGTTTAAAAATTACACAGCATATCAGCACAAACACATCATACCAAGTATCAAACAAGGTGGTGGTGGGGTGAAGATTTGGGCTTGTTTTGCAGCCACGGGACCCGGACACCTTGCAGGCATTGAGTCTCCACCTCTATACCAAAGTATTCTAGAGTCAAATGTGAGGCCATCTGTCTGACAGCTAAAGCTTGGTTCAAACTGGGTCATAGAGCACGACAATAATCACAAGCACAGCAGCAAATCTACAACAGAATGGCTGAAAAAGAAAAGGATGTAGGTGTTGCAACGACCCAGTCAGACCTCAGTCCAGATCTTAACCTCAATTTAAGACAGCTGTGTATAAACGGATGCCTACAAACATCAATGAACTTAAGTATGACTGATAAAGCAAATCAATAGAAAATTAATCAGCCACAACTGTCCAGCTTCTCAGATGTGATCATCTTTTATTTCAGACTCTCCTCACCCGCTGAGTTTGACAAAGTCACACCCTTCTGCTGGAGGTATGTGCAGCTAGTGTACATTTTTTGTTAATTTCAACCAATTTAAAGGGAAAAACAAAAACAAATCAGTAACCAGTACTGAAGTTAATCATTACACGCATTTCTTGATTATATTAAATTACATTAGATTTACTTCTATGATACATTGCATGGCTTTTAGACACGTTGTACTGGATGGTTTGTGATCCCCAAAGAAAGAACACTACTGATCTTCTGTTTTTTCATCTACTCTCACCAACTTTAAGGTTAATCCATACAATTTTCAAGCATATATTATGGATTATGGCAGACGTTTGTACAGTATTCAATGTTCCCAGCCAGCGAAGCCTAAAGTCTTCTGCGATCACAAGGTCTCAATAACATTAAATGGACTGTGATGAAATGTGAATAAGACCTTCATGTTTCCTTCCTTCCTTTAAATTAGGTCTACTGACTGTGAATGCATCAAGGCAGCGCCTGTTTCTATTATATCAGATTAGAACAATATTATAACAATAGTAACAAAACATAACATCTGTCTCTGCTATATTATGCCAATTAGCAAATAGAACAGTAAACATTAGAAATGTTCCATTGTTGATATTAGAAATGTATATTAAGAGCACCTTCACATGCTCTCATTAGCATTTAGTACAGTCTCTACTGCCAGCCCTGAATACAGCAGTCTGTGCTCAGCACCATGAAGAGTTCCCCCTGGGCCGACACAACCGCAGCATGTGGCTTATATACTATAACTATTTCATTTCTTTTGCTGCTGACTCCACTCCACTGCACTGCACAGCAACATCTCCACAAAATAAGGCTCACATACTAAAGTATTATTCCTGAAATGACTAATTAACACAGGAGGCTTCCCCCATCCTGTTCTCTGTGTTTCGTCTTCTGATCTTTGGAGCTGGGAAAGCTCTGCGTATAATCTCTAGTGAGCAGAGGTAACCTCATTACTTTCTCTTTTTCCCTCTCTCGTTTTCCCTTTCATGCCTTGCCTTGTGTTGAATAAAGATATGTAAAAGGGGTTAAAATCTACTTAAACTTATCCCTAACCATGAGGTATGCAGTGTACCCTTTGATTATGAAATGTCCTTGTTTGAGTACGCCCCGAAACACTTACTGTCAGAGGTCTGTCCGTGTACATTAATGTGCTCCTGGAACTTACAGCACAAGCTCCACTTGCAGCATCTCGGTAGTGCACCTGGCAAATTGCATGCTAGAAGGGTTAGCCTTGAAGTCTGAGCACAGTGTGCTGATTTAGTCACATTTTAATAAGTAAATACAAGTCCCATGTGTCCCCAGGTCATGTATCTACCAAATATTTTAGTGCACTCGTGTGAGGTGAGAAAAAGTGGAAAGATTTGGTTCCATCTAAGAAAAGTCACAGGAATGTCCCTCTGTCTCAGCAGCAAAATACAACACATCTGCTTTGTATGTCCACATTGTGTCCACAGTCGGACACACCGACGTCAAAAAGCAACTTCCCAGTTTGAATCCAAGTCCACTGGTGCTCCCCAAGCTTGTTTCAGGAAGAGACACGAGTGACAGAGGACGGCACAGCACATGCAGCTGACAGCTGGGCATCCAACATCCACAATGAGATAATCTTCTGCATCTAGTGATCACTTTAAATAAAGCTGAAATCACAGCAAAGCCATTGTCTTTAACTCATGAGGTGGGGCACAGGCATTAAATCTCGGTCGTCGTAGGTTCTCGTTATGACATGTTTTATTTATTTTTTTCCCAGACAAGCCGAGCTGCAGCCAAAGGTCAGGCCATCGAGGAAGCAGGAGGAATGTCGAGGTCTTTAAGAGAGGATTCCCCTCTGTTACCCAATACGCAAACGCAACTTTTACTTAGCATCATTCAGTACACGACTATACTGCACTTACTCCTGACCCAGAACATGGTAATCTAGTCCAGCACAGCAAGGACTTGTGATTTTAAATCATTTGAAATGACAGAGTAAGTTACATAACCCCTGCAGCTTAAGTCTGTGTGTGCAGGCACAGATGCTTGCATTCCACTAATACTGTACTCATCTGGCACCTGCAAGTGTGTATCGCTGTGTATGTTTGTTTGTGTGCAGTAAAATGCAGACTGAATGCTGAATCACAGACTTACAGGAAAAACAAGAGTTGCTCCCAGAGGTCAACAAGAACATGCCAACACGCGCACACACTTGCAAACACACACGTGGACATGCACACATGCTCACAGGGCAAAAGAAATTGGACCCAGACCAGCGAGGTAGGGTGAAAAGTGAGATGAAAGGGAATCAGAATTCCTTCCTCACAGCGGTGAGTCTCTGCCATCAGGTCAAGTTTTAGTTTACGTATATGTCTGTCCAGACTTGACCTTTGGCCTTCTGGATATCATCATTTAATCTTTCAGAGCTATTATCAGTGAAAGCTGTTATTGCCATATGAATTCTGACATGAAGGACAAAAAAACATTCACATTTGACCGCCAAAGTTAGTGAATGTCTGCGCCGCGTGAGATGCTCGAGACATCACATTCACAAAAACAAAAAAAAGATGTACACATGGACGCGACTGTAATGATTTTAGCCAAACACTGACATAAAAGAGCAATACTCAATAATAACCACATGAATTTAGGTGGCAATGTGTAGAGTACAGACAATGAGGCCTACATATAAATGTGAATGTGAGGGAATATGGGCAAAATGAAAAATAGGACTGAGGCACCTCAGCTAGGCTTCTACTATCAGGCATATTAAACACCTATGCAGCAGCGTCGGGAGCAGTGTGCTGGTCTAAATTCCACATTCTTCCCTTCCCATTCTCTCTTTTTTTCTAACTCACCACCATGAAACACGAGCCTTGGGGTGCCGGAGAATCAGAAATGAAGCTGCCGCTTTCACCGGGGTCTGACCTCGCTGAGCCACCAATCGCTACCTTACCTGCCTGCTGATGCCTAACACGCAAATACCAACGAGCAAAAAAGGGGGAAGACGGAGAGTGGAAGGTGAAATAACGCAAGCAAGGCAGGAGAATGAATCAAAATGAATGAAAAAAGCAAGAAGATGAATTGAGAGTGCAGATGAGAGAGGAACAAAAAGGATAAACTAGGATCTGTTAAGGTGAAGTAACTGGAACACGAGGCTAATTTGACGAAAAACAGGCTCTGTGTGTATAAGAGGCTCCGAGAGAAGACTGCAAAATCTGATAATCCCACAGCATGAACAAAAACATGTCAGATGAGACTTCTGTCTTAATGGAAACTAAACAATGACTCATGCATACACAACACACTCCTACGTAGATAATGGAGGGTCCTATCAGTTGCTCGGATATCTATTCATTTCCCATGTGACCATACTGGATTTAATAATCCATTCTTTAAAAAAAAGAAGACTACTGCATTATGGGAGAATAAACAGGTTTTATTTTTTAATGTTTTGGCAGCTGATGCAGTCTCGATGACTTAAAGGCCACAGAGAACATCTGATGATCTGATGAGCACTGCTGCAACCAAACAAACGCTAGATGCCCATTGCCGTTGCCCACTCAGACACGGAGACTTACTCATACCCAGCTGGATTTGCTGGACAGTTTCTGCAGACTGTCATTCAGTTCACATGGTAACCTTCATCACTCATGGCACAGCTTTAAACTCCATATAACAAAAGACATTTATCATAAATTACATGGAGAAATTACATAGAGAAGACTACGCGCTGACACATCATACGGTGTGATTTGTGAGCAGGAAGGTATTTTCTTTATATGGACTTGGGGACCCTGCACTACAAAGAGAGAGCTGTGTGTTGTTATTCTATTCTCTTTTATTAGATTCCAGTAGACTTTGCAGAGATCCATGGGAATCAATGCAAATGCTTAGTCACATAGATACACAGAGGCTAAATGCTCTAAAACAAGGACTCAACAAACAATGCTTGTATAGCTAGTTTTGGTTATTGCAAAGACTTACACACATTTTCAGTTCAATATTTTGCTGCTAGAAGATGGAACAATTGTTTTAAACTCATTCTGCAACTCCATAACTGTACCAACACATTGCTGGAGATGATGATGCAGGAAGATGCATAAATAAGCAAATGAACGACAGTGTCATGGCCGTCTCAGTCAAATTAGAGTAGCCAGTAAACCGTGCAGGTAGATTAGCTGCTGTGATGATGGACTGTTGGCTGAGAGGTCCAGACAAGCATTAAAGCCTCGGGAGGCAGTGTCAACATCGAAAACTGAGCAGGGTAACAAACACAGGCTACAAATAAACCATGAATCAAGGCACACTAATACGTGCAACTGCGCACATGGGAAATCCAGGTATTATAGGGGCGCAGCTAACACATTACCCACAGCAGAGGGCTCTCTTCATTCATTTTAGCCATTATTATCTTTAAAAAAAAAAGAAAAGAAAAACAAACTGCTGGAAAAACAAACAGCAAAAAATACCTATCTTTAAATAAAGTAGCAAACAAATTTCAACAGCTATAAAGTGGATCTAGCCACGACTTCAGTCCAAAGACGATACAAAGGCACAAAAAGACGAACAAGAGCAGCACCAACAAACATACCAAAAAACCTCATCTCAGTGTAAAAGAAAAAGAGGTAAAAAGAGGCTACTGCCCTTTCCTTCATGCTGTCATGACTATGTCAGAATCACTCACTCTCTTTCTAAGGGGAGCTGTGCTCTTACATCTGCGCCCCTCTCAGTCAGAAGCCGACAGAGAACGAGAATCTCGCAAAACCTGCCATGATCAAATTAATTCACATCGAACCAAGCTGCCTGTTTCTCTGCACACTTGGGCCCCGACCAGATAAGCTGATTATAACACAAAATATTACATGCTGTCCTATTTGTTCTGATCCACTGTTATCCTAGTGTCCCTGGTAATACAAAATCACTGACCTATGAAATGTCAAGGTACACTTAGATGGATAATTACAAGGTATGTGATCCTTCAGATCTAAAACCTGCGCACAAATAGGAGCGTTTATCATCAGTGGTGACAATTATGTCTAATAATTTTATGTGCTGAAATGACCGAGGAGTCACAGGGCCACAGGGGCTCCCTCTTCCACCCGCTGGATTACGACATGTGCTCTGCGCTATCAGACTGCAGTAACACTTCTGTGTTGATGCTGTGATACTGTGAATCATAGCATTAGGGCAGCAGACTTTGAACAACACCCTGCGCTGACCAGCACGGGCTCGGATGGTGCATCCTCTTTTGTTTGGCTCAGTTTAAAGGTCACTTCGACAGAATGTAGTGATAAACTCTTAAATGATGCTTCTACACTGGTTTCCGCTAATTTAACTGTCTCCCTGCCCCGCAAAATTAGAGCTCACATAGTTATGGGCAAAAGGGCTGTCACCAGCTGAGGTGCCTTTGATCCTGTGCCAGAGACACAGACATATGCTGTTCCATCCTGCAGGGAGGAGCTGTACTGGATGCAGGGTACAGCTCTTCATTGCCTTTCCATTCATTAACCACATTTCAACAGCTGGCGACCAATTAGTTTGCTCTCCAAACTCCAAAACCAATATAATGAGTACAACTTCACTTTTGTATCCTTTGTTAAAGGGGAAACAAACTTGTGTTTGTGTTGGCAAAATAAAGTTTATACAGTGTGCATGCATGCCTTCTAGTCATGAGGAGGCATGCATCCTCTGACGCTTGTTTCCATTTAATTTTGTCAGAGCACTTTTTCTAACGGCAACAGGCTTTGACATATCTCGTTCAGCTTACCGTCAAAGTTGATCAGTAGCTTGTGAACCCACAGAGGTGTTCATTAATGTGTCTTTAATGCTAAAAAAAAGAACAACATAGATTTAGAGGCATAAGGTCATCCAGGTCTGATGTAGAAAACGATCTCCTTTTGAACACATGTATCAAAAAGAACTGACTTCCTGCTGAAGTGATTACTGTGAGGTGTCTGACTTTTGGCCTCAGCAAAACCGTGCTGACTCTCTGATGTGAGTAGTTTTTGCATTAGGTTGTGGCTGAGATCCTGTGTGCAGTAATAGGAGACAGGTGGTGCCCAGGAGGAGATAAAGAGTGAGGTTCTCACCCCACAGGATTCTGGCACAATCGCAGCAGAAACAGACGCTCTTGCCTCCCCATTTGGGGGACAATTTCTAACCATCACGTGCCAGAATACAGGGCACCCAATTACTCGTCAAACCTGAGTAGCAAACACGGGGACCTGCTGCCTACGGCGTTCAAGTGCCAAACACAGTGGTCACAAGCAGAAACTGGATAATGCATGCACTGGGCCGATACTATACTCTATTCAGTTCTGTCGCCAGTCTCTTTATATCTGTGTAATAATTATGTATGTTAAGTTTCAAGAAACAGAGCAGGTGAGAAGTTTAAGAAAAAGACTAAAGATATCAAGTAGATCAGTAAAAGTACTGTGTGTGTGTAAAAGCGATGTTAGCGGTGCTGTGAGGCTGTATCAAATTGTATCAAATATCGAATAAACTTTATTATCTGCGTGCGTTAGCACTCCCAACTGCTGCTTAGCACCAATTAGCAAGTACAAGTGAGGCTGGAAACGTCACTGAGAATGTGATTAGTGATGTAGATGTGTGCTCTAAGAACTAAGATTTACATATATAAATCATGCTCCTTTGATCTTTTGTTCTTTGTAATAAATGAATAGATCAAAACAGCAATAGTTAGCCAGCAATCCGAGTCATTTTTCAGAATACAAAAATTATCATGTCAGTGGTCTTTTAATTAAGCAGCTCATTAAAAAAAAAAAACAACAACAACCACACGCTTGTATCCAGAGCACGAGGCAGACAAAATGTTACCCGCAGCAAGACGATCGATAAATCAAGCTTTGTTCACTGAGTGCAAGGAAAAATACTTGATCACAAATAAAGAATGTGATAAATAAAAAAATGCAAGACTCAACAAAAGTACCCTCTAAAGCGGGTTATCCAGCAGTGGCCACAGAGGACACGTAGTGTTTTCTAAACCATTTCAGCTCGAGAACCGAGGTTAAAGGTTTTGAGCGACTTACGATACACCAGCTTTTCACAGTAGATCATGGAAAAACAACCTAAACTACTGATAGACCTCAAAAGTTTGCAAAAACTACCTGAAGAGCAAAGTCACAGTGCTCAAAGTCACTTGACCTCAATCCCTGTGAACGTTAATCATCATTCTTTTATGTGTGTGTTTTGGCCTTTTTATTCTTGTTGATAGGACAGTGTAGAGAAGGCAGGAAAACTGGGAGAAAGACATGCAGTAAATTTCCTCGGGGCAGATTTGAACCCAGCCACTCTGCATTAGTTTTATGGCATAGAAGTGACCTGCTCTACTAAGTAAGCTATACTGGCACCCCCTCTGAACATTTATGACATCATCAACAAATTAAAACAAACCATGATGTGTCAAATACATATACAAGTAATTTGTCAGTGTGGAGGGAAATTTGTCTTGCGTCATAGTAGCGTGACATTTTATCCACACTGCAGCCCTTTGATGATTACAAAGGCCATTCCTATTGCACTGGTGATCAAGCTTAGCTTTCATCAGAAATACAGGGTCCATATAGTAAGATGGAAGAGATTCTAAACTAATGCATAAAGGCTGGACAAATAGCCTTCATCATGATATTACTCTGCGTTTTTATTGGTATTAAAGTCAAAATCCATGTATCTGCATTTAATCTTCAGTTATTCATAATCTCTGGCTCTCTTCCACATCTTTTGTCCCGTCTGTCTTCCTGATGGTAGATGGCTAATTCTGCAGCAGGTTTCTTCCTGTTAAAAGGAAGTTTTTCCTTCCCACTGTCTCCCGTTGCTTGCCAACAGGGTTTGATTATTGGGGTTTTCTTTGTATTGTTGTGGGGGTGTTTACATTACAATACAAAGCACCTTGAGGTGACTGTTATAAATAAAATCAAATAGAAAATTCATTCACATACAGTACCAGTGTGATATACTTGAAAAATATATACATTTCTTTATCTTTAACTTTCTTGACGTTTTTATTACGGGTACATCCCCACCACCACCATCACCTCCCGCCTTCCTGTTTTCTAGGTACTTGGCAGCTCCATCTTTAACTTCACTCTTGTCCTCACATGTCCAAAACAACTCACCTCTCCTACCGTGTCCTATCTCGTCCATCCTCGTCACTTCCGATGCAGCTGTCAGTGTGTTTAAATCAGCTGCCTACAACTTCACTTCCTATATAGCAGAGCTTGTCTCACTACCATTCGGTAAAACCTTTCCCTTCACTGTTGCCCTTCTGTCGCAAATCACTCCCGGCATCCTTTTTCACCCTGCCTGCACTCGCATCTACACCTTTCCGTCACACCTTTCTGTCATATTCCCTACGAATTAAAACAGAGTATGGGTTTAGAGAACATGCATTAATAAAATCAGCGTGAGAAGGAAAATTATTTTCATCATCATTTATAATGATATCGGTGGTTTGATCCCAGGCTGCTCCAGGCTGCATTCCAAATATCCTTGGGCAAGATACTAACTCCATGTTTGCCTACTGGTGGTGGTCAGAGGGCCCGGTGGCGCCAGTGTCCGGCAGCCTCGCCTCTGTCAGTGCGCCCCAGGGCAGCTGTGGCTACAATGTAGCTTGCCATCACCAGTGTGTGAATGACTGAATGTAGTGTAAAGCGCTTTGGGGTCCTTAGGGACTAAGTAAAGCGCTATACAAATACAGGCCATTTACCATTTACCATAAAATGTAGCATTTTTACATTTTATAACGAGAAAAATCTACTGGGATTTTTTTTTTTTTTTAATGAACCAACAGAAACATGGGCGTATGTTAAAAAGAAGTAAACAACTTAATTCCTCCTACACTTGCAGATGCTTTGGTCACACAGTCATAGTAGCTTGGAACAAATGAGAAGGCGTCCCTGCTCAGGCTCAATTAAAGAAAAAGAAGAAGAGAGTAACTAAAGCAGGCAGCTCTGTAAATCCACCATTTATGGGGACTACACTTCCCAAACTAATTTTGTTGTTTGTTGCTGATGTCCTAGACAATAACAACAAAAAAAAACCCCAACGTCATCACAGTTGATGTTTCTGTCAAACTGAATAGTAGTGTAGAGTGATGTAAAGCCTGCTGTGCCCAACCAACAGCTTAACAGAAAACAAGCCTCTTGTGTGAGTCCAGCATTAGCATATAAACAAGAGCCTGGAGTGGATGGCTGCTGCTGCTGCTGCACAAGGCTCAATTGTCAATATGTTCGCTGGGCCTCATCCAGGGATCAGAGGGGGGCTGTCAGGACTTTGATTCCTTTACACGGGGGACAGAATAAACAGCAGAAAAACAACACTCCAACCTGTCAGTCACGAGACTCTCCATTTCTATCACAATAAACTCAAATTTGAGTATTCAGCTAAACAAAAAAGAGCTCCAATGTAGCTATTTGTGTTGGGAAAGTTGTCTACGCCACTTAAGATGGTCCAAAATAGACAAGTGGGTAAAGGCGCTAGTCTAATACCCTTCTCCCTGAGAGGACCGTCCCTTTTCTCCTTCACTCCATTGCAATATAGTTTAAGTGGGAGTGAGGTTAATTACAGACATTTTTGTTCTGTTCTCTATTCCACAAACAGTTTAATAATGCTGCCAACATTAGTAAAGATACATAATACCTTCCATAACCTGCCATCCAGCTGACAGTATG